>JAJPUD010013785.1:16024-42979 GCA_023553655.1 Myrmecobius fasciatus
CGAAAAGAAATTAGAGGTGGAAGGTATATCATACTGTAAAAAAAAAAAAGGGGGGGTGAGGAGAAAGGAGGCAAAATAAAGTTTAAGTTTAAGGAAAAGTCTCATGAAGAGACATAGAAAATCTAATAGAATTGAGGGAAAGAAGGGAGGGTGATGAGTATTGTGTAAATCTTACTCTCATTGGATTGGGCTCTAAAAGAGCATATCAGACACATTTGATTTCAGGGGAAAACTTGGCCCTCTGTATAGGAAGTAGGAGGGAAAGGAGGAAAAGAAAGGGATAAATTAATAGAAGGATTAGGGAAAAGATGTATAAAGGAGGGAGGGTTCTAAAGGGGGGAGGACTGTTAGAGGGAGGTGGTCATCAAAAATAAAATACTGGGGAGGGGGGAAGAGAGTAAGGGGAAAGGGAAGAGAAAAATATAACTTTGGGTAAATAAGATGGCAGGAAATATAGATATAGTCATTTTAACTGTGAATGTGAATGGGATGAACTCTCCCATAAAACGGAAACGGAGAGCGGACTGGATTAAAAGCCAGAATCCTACAATATGTTGTTTACAAGAAACACATTTAAAACACAGATACATACAGAATGAAGGTAAAGAGCTGGAGCAGAATCTTTTATGCTTCAAGTGAACAAAAAAAAAGCAGGGGTAGCAATCCTTATCTCAGATCAAGTAAAAGCAAAAATAGATCTAATTAAAAGAGATAAGGAAGGAAACTATATTTTACTAAAGGGTACCATAGACAATGAAGCGGTATCAATACTAAACATATATGCACCAAGTGGTATAGCATCCAAATTCCTAGAGGAGAAACTAACAGAGATGCAAGGAGAAATAGACAGTAATACTATACTAGTGGGGGATCTCAACCTTGCTCTCTCAGAATTAGATAAATCAAACCACAAAATAAATAAGAAAGAAGTTAGGGAGATAAACAAAATGTTAGAAAAGTTAGGTATGACAGATCTCTGGAGGAAATTGAATGGTGATAGAAGGGAGTATACTTTTTTCTCAGGGGTTCACGGAACTTATACGAAAATTGATCATGTGTTAGGGCATAAAAACCTCAAAATCAAATGTAGAAAAGCAAAAATAGTAAATGTATCCTTTTCAGATCATGATGCAATAAAACTCACATGTAATATAAGGCCAGGAGAAAACAGACCAAAAGTTAATTGGAAATTAAATAATCTAATCCTGAAGAATGAATGGGTGAAAGAGCAAATTATACACACAATCGATAATTTCATCCAGGAGAATGACAATAATGAGACAACATACCAAAATTTGTGGGATACGGCCAAAGCGGTTATAAGGGGTAACTTTATATCTCTAGATGCTTATTTGCATAAAATAGAGAAAGAGAAGATCAATGAATTAGGGTTACAATTAAAAAAAACTAGAAAAAGAGCAAATTAAAAACCCTCAATCAAATACCAAATTGGAAATTCTGAAAATAAAAGGTAAGATTAATAAAATTGAAAATAAGAAAACTATTGAATTAATAAACAAAACTAAGAGTTGGTTTTATGAAAAAACCAACAAAATAGATAAGCCTTTAGTTAATTTGATCAGAAAAAGGAAAGAGGAAAATCAAATTGTTAGTCTCAAAAATGATAAGGGAGAACTTTCCTCCAATGAAGAGGAAATTAGAGTAATAATTAGGAGTTACTTTGCCCAACTTTATGCCAATAAATTCGATAATCTAAATGAAATGGAGGAATATCTACAAAAATATAGATTGCCCAGGTTAACAGAAGAGGAAATAAATTATTTAAATAGCCCCATTTTAGAAAAAGAAATAGAACAAGCTATTAATCAACTCCCTAAGAAGAAATCTCCAGGGCCAGATGGTTTTACATGTGAATTTTACCAAACATTTAAAAAACAATTAATTCCAATACTATATAAACTATTTGAAAAAATAGGGACAGAAGGTATACTACCAAATTCCTTCTATGATACAGATATGGTGCTGATAGCTAAACCAGGTAGGGTGAAAACAGAGAAAGAAAACTATAGACCCATTTCCCTAATGAATATTGATGCAAAAATTTTAAATAAGATTTTAGCAACAAGATTACAGAAAGTTATCTCCAGGATAATACATCTTGACCAAGTAGGATTTATACCAGGAATGCAGGGCTGGTTCAATATCAGGAAAACTATCAGCATAATCAATTATATTAATAACCAAACTAACAAAAACCATATGATTATCTCCATAGATGCAGAAAAAGCATTCGATAAAATCCAACACCCATTCCTATTAAAAACACTAGAGAGTATAGGAATAAATGGGCTTTTCCTTAAAATGATTAGTAGCATCTACTTAAAACCATCAGCAAGTATCATATGTAATGGAGACAAACTAGAACCATTCCCATTAAGATCAGGAGTGAAACAAGGCTGCCCACTGTCACCATTACTATTTAATATTGTATTAGAAATGTTAGCTTTGGCAATAAGAGAAGAAAAGGAGATAAAAGGAATTAGAGCAGGTAATGAAGAAACCAAATTATCACTCTTTGCAGATGACATGATGGTATACTTAGAGAACCCTAGAGACTCAACTAAAAAACTACTAGAAACAATTCACAACTTTAGTAAAGTTTCAGGATTCAAAATAAATCCACATAAATCATCAGCATTTTTATATATTACCAACAAAGTTCAGCAGCAAGAGATAGAAAAAGAAATTCCATTCAGAATAACGGATGATAGCATAAAATATTTGGGAATCTATCTGCCAAGAAAATGTCAGAAACTATATGAACTAAACTACAAAACACTTTCCACACAAATAAAATTATACCTAGTCAATTGGAAAAACATTAAGTGCTCATGGGTAGGCCAAGCGAATATAATAAAAATGACAATACTACCCAAACTAATTTACTTATTTACTGCCATACCAATCAAATTCCCAAGAAATTATTTTACAGATCTAGAAAAAATAGTAGCAAAGTTCATTTGGAAGAACAAAAGGTCAAGGATTTCAAGGGAATTAATGAAAAAAAAAAGACAGATGAAGGTGGCCTTGCTGTACCAGATATAAAACTATATTATAAAGCAGCAGTCATCAAAACTATTTGGTAGTGGCTGAGAAATAGAGCAGTCGATCAGTGGCATAGAATAGGATATCAGGACAAGCTAGGTAATAATGTTAGCAATTTAGTGTTTGATAAACCCAAAGAGCCCAGCTTTTGGGATAAGTACTCACTATTCGGGAAAAACTGCTGGGATAATTGGAAACTAGTGTGGAAGAAATTAAGCCTGGACCCACACCTAACACCACACACCAAGATAAGATCTAAATGGGTTCATGATCTAGATATAAAGAATGATGTTATAACCAAATTAGAGGAACATGGGATAGTTTACCTCTCAGACTGTGGAGATGGAATAAATTTATGTCCAGGGAAGATCTGGAACTCTTAATTGAACACCAGATAGATTATTTTGATTATATTAAGTTAAAACGTTTCTGTACTAACAAAACTAATGCAGACAAGATTAGGAGGGAAGCATCAAATTGGGAAATCATCTTTACATTTAAGGGTTCTGATAAAGGTCTCATCTCTAAGATATATAGAGAATTGTCTCACATTTATAAAAATTCAAGCCATTCTCCAAATGATAAATGGTGAAAGGATATGAACGGACAATTTTCAGATGATGAAATTAAAACTATTTATAATCATATGAAAAGGCGCTCCAAATCACTATTGATCAGAGAAATGCAAATTAAGACAACTCTGAGGTACCACTACACACCTGTCAGATTGGCTAAAATGACAGGAAAAGATAACCATGAATGCTGAAGGGGATGTGGGAAAACTGGGACACTAATACATTGTTGGTGGAACTGTGAACGGATCCAACCATTCTGGAGAGCAATTTGGAGCTATGCTCAAAAAGTTATCAAACTGTGTATACCCTTTGACCCAGCAGTGTTTCTATTGGGCTTATATGCCAAAGAAATCATAAAAGAAGGAAAGGGCCCCACATGTGCAAGAATGTTTGTGGCAGCTCTTTTTGTGGTGGCTAGAAACTGGAAATTGAGTAGATGCCCATCAATTGGAGAGTGGCTGAATAAATTATGGTATATGAATGTTATGGAATATTATTGCTCTGTAAGAAACGACCAACAGGACGATTTCAGAGAGGCCTGGAGAGACTTGCATGAACTGATGCTGAGTGAGATGAGCAGAACCAGGAGATCGTTGTACATGGCAACAACAGTACCATATGAGGATCAGTTCTAATGGACATGACTCTCTTCAACAATGAAATGCTTCCAACCAATTACAATTGTTCAGTGAAGAAGGCCATATACACCCAGAGAGAGGGATGTGAAATGTGGACCACAACATAACATTTTCATGTTCTCTATTGATGTTTGCTTACATTGTATTTCCTTTATCGGATTATTCTCTCTTATAGATATGATTTCTCCTGAACAAAAAAAATGATGTGTGGCAATAGCTATACATATATTCGATTTAAATATTCTAACATAATTATCATGTAGTGGATATCCTGCTATCTAGGGGAGGGGTGGGGAGTAGGGGGGAAAAATTTGTAACAGAAAGCTTTGTAAGAGTTAATGTTTAGGAATTACCCATACATATGTTTTGCAAATAAAAAGTATTAATAAAAAAGAAAAAAATAAAGACTATATATATAATAAGTAAAGTTATAAATAAAGTCCCATGTTATTTGACTAGCTTGTGGCTCTCTCACTAGGAAACTTAATTTCATTTTAAGAATGTAGTTTTTATTATCCACACATATGTTATGCTAATAAAATAAAATTTAAAAAAAAAAAAAAAGAATGTAGTTTTTAGGCTCCATGACCAAAGAAGGAAGAAGAAAGAGATCTCCCTAGGCGTTGTGTAAATGATGAAGTCATAGAGAAGAGCAAGAATGGCAAGAATTCCAGGTCAAAGAGATATAAAGAAGATCTGGCTAGAATGAAAAGAACAATAAATGGTAGAAAAGGAGAATAAAGCATTTTAAGGCACTGAATTGTACTTAGAAACAAAGTGATGGCATAAATATTTTTTTTTAATTTAAGAAATAATACTTTACTTAAAAAAAAATCAATCCAATTTCTATCCTACCTCTCTAATTATTCTTCAGTACTTCCTGGGAGCAATAATCTCAAAGAAGTCAGAAGTTTTTCCAACACTATACAATACAAGCCATCCAACAAAGATAAAAATTATGAAAGATTCAAAGAAAGCAAATTGTGCAACAAAAAAATTTTAAAGTTTTGCAGATACAAAGTAAATGCATTTAGAATAAGACAAGCTATCAGCAAGCAAAAATATTTTCAATAATTTTCAATATTTCAATATTCATTTATTCTTATAATAAGAACTTTTCAAAAATACAGTATGTAACTATCTAAAAGAGGAAATGGACCATATTCTGCCTGCTGTCTATTTTATATGGCTCAATAGCTGCAAATAGATTTTACATTTATAAATAAAATTTAATTGCAATTTAAAATGTAACAAACATTCTTGTTCTTCACTTATTGGTTGTATAAAAACAGGTAGGAAGCCAGATTTGGCCCTCAGGCTATAATTTGCTGATTCCCTTGATCAAAAACTATGAGCAAATATCATATGTAAGGGAGAAAAATTAAAAGTCTTTCCATTAAGATTAGGGATAAAACATGAATACCTATTACCATCATGACAGAAGTACTAGCAATATCAATAAGAAAAATAAAAAAGAATAAATATAAGCAAAAAGAAAATAAAATTAACATTTTTGTAAATAATATCATGGAAGTTAAAGAACCCTAAAGAATCAATTTTAAAAATTCATTGAAATAGAAACTTCAACCAAGTTACAGAATATAAATTAAATCTACATAAATCATCATTAAATCCTGGTAAATAATATTATGAAATAAACAAATCTAGTAGCATAATGTTAGATAGACAAAAAGATCCCAGTCTACCAGAATAAAGGCTCATTACTAGGAAAATTGAATAGCAGAAGAAAAGAAATGAGATTTAGGTTGACACCTCATACAAATGATATAAAATCTAGACACAAAAAGGTCACATCATAACTGAAAATGGAAAAGATTATCTAATAATAATAATAGCTAACATTTATACAGTGCTTACTATGTGCTTGGTACTGTGCTAAGCACTTTTAGAATTATGTCATCTGATTCTCACAATAACCTTATAAAGTAGGTATTATAATTAACCTTACTTTACAGGAAAACTGAGGCAAATAGCAGTTAAGTGACTTCTCCAGACAAACAAAGCTAGTAGGTGTCTGAGGGTGAAGTTGAATTCAGGTCTTCCTGATGCCCAAAATGGCACCGTCTACTGTGCCATTTAACGGCCCCTTGGTATGGATGACATGTCAATAGATAAAGATGGAGAATTTCCAGTCCTGGTTTCTCTCCTGAAAGTTAGTCACATATCTCCAACAGCTTATTGGATATTCAAGCTGGTTTCATACACATATCAAACTGACATACCACCACACTGCAAAAATTCACTTTTTCCATTAAAATCTATCTCTCTTCCAAATTTCCCTTCTTTGTCAAAGGAACCACTATCTTTGCATTGCCCAAGTTCTCAATTTTGATGTTATCTTTTATTCTTGTTTCTTCACCTCATAAACTGTCAGATACAGCCTCTCCCAAAAAAACAAAAGAAAACACACACACACACACACACACACACACACACACAAAGCCTTCAAATGATATTAAGAGGAAACATAAATGAAAACAATTCTGAAGATCCACCTACTATCAATCATATTGGTAAGAACAATAACAGACAAAAATATTAAATACAGAAGGGGCTTTGGAAGGATAGGAACACTAAATGCAGAGGTGATAGACCTGTGAAAAACAATAGATTAATACTGGAAAACTTATTATGTATCCTTTGATTTAGAAATACTACTATTGAACAATACCCACAATTAAATCAAAGAAGAGTAAGTTTTATTTTTTCAAAGTTGTAAAGAACCCAAAGCAAAATGGCCACCCACTCACTGACTGGAGAATAACTGAAAAAAAAACTGAAGAATATGAATATAATGGAATGCCATAGCATCATAAGAATCAACAAAAATGAAAAGCTCAGAGGAATTTTGAGAGAATATATAATAAATATAGAACGTAAATGAACTTATGGTAAAGTAAGCAAAAAAAAAAAAAAGGAGGAAAATCTACACAAACACTTTAAGTAAAATAACAATGAAATCATCAGCACTCAGATCAACAGATCAATGTAGTGACCACTCGACTTTAGAGTGAGACATGTATTTATCTTGCTGATCCACAGAGAGTTGGTAGACTATAATAAGGTATACACTATCAGACATTACCAATTGGGGTTTGTTTGTTATAAATTTTGCTCAGCCACATTTCTTGCTTACAAGGGAGGGCTATTAGGGAGTTCTATTTGAACAGAGAATACCTGTGAAGTGATTATAATATTTAAAAGGCAGAAGGAGAATTAACAAGAAATTTGTTTAAAGAAATCAAAAATAGAAAAAAGAAAGTTGATTATATATCATAGGACACAATACAAACATAATCTATTATTACATAACTGTGTGTACATATTATCGTTATATTTTGTATCACTGTATTATGCCTATTTTGATATGTATTATATAAATACCCTAAGATTAGGAAATGGTCCTTAACTAAACATTTTCTCTCTCTAAACACTTTGTTTTCATAACAAAATAATATCTATAAATTAAGAACAAGGTGGTCAAAATAAGCACTTTGTCCAATGAATTGTCAGGTCATGTGGATAGAAAGACAAAGATGAAACTGTCCTTGATCCGAAGAAACCTATTCTATAAGGTGAGAAAAAATGTACAGATATATATATATACATTCATAATCTATAAGTACAAAATAATTGGAGAAGCATGGGTACCAGCATCTGGAAAGATCAAGAAAGTGTTCACATAAAGGAAAAAAAAGTGGCACTTTTACTTTTTACTTTTAAAAACTACTCTAGCTATCCTACAAGCCACTGAACCTGGAAAACAATACTGTAGATCAAGAATAACAAAGAGTAATAACTATTTTATCCCTAAATTAGTCAGCACATTATAGAAAAAAATGAGTCAAATCCACAAGGAACAAAATGTTCAAGGTTTAATACATGTAATCTCCTGGTATAAAAATTATTCTGAGAAAAACCTATTTTAGCATTAATAACTTATATACTAGATTTGCTTCACTGTCATGAATGAGTTGAAAACTGGTTGCCTCCACTAAAATGTACTTTTGTAGTTCACAAATACACAGCTTCCTGAGTGTTGGTATTCTTTACATTTTTCTTGAATTTGCTAAACTCCATATATAGGAGGGATAGCTAAAAAACCTGCATGAAAAACCAACTAGTCATAAGTGATAAAGCTCTCTAAATGATTCTCAGTAGAAAAAAAGTATAATTCCTTCAAATACCTTGGAGCTTTTCAAAAAGAGATTAAAGAAGCAATAGCTACCAAGGTCTTTTTTCAAATGCCAGATATTTTCCTATCACTTCAATTCCCAAGATACCACTTTAAGATAATGAGTTAAATACTCCTATGATACACCTCTTTCTTCATTGAGGTCAGAGGATTACAAGAACATACATTTATAGCTGGAAAGAACCAACTAGAGCAGGGTGCTCAATGTTTTTTTGTGTCTCATGGACCCTCTTTGACCATCTGGCAAAACCCTTTCTATAAATACTGTTTTTCAATGCATAAAATAAAATACAAAGGATAGCAAAGAAAACTGATTAATACTGAAATACAATCAATGAAAATTTTTTTAAGTTTATACATATTACTTAAGAATTTCTGATCTAGTTTCATACCTTCATTTTATAGCTAAGTAGACTAAGGCCCTGTCCAAGGTCATAGAGATGTTAGGTGTCTGAGGCAAGATTTGAACCCAATCAATGTGATTTAGCACCATCCAATGATGCCTATTTTGTGGGGTTTTAGTTTTAAATTTAAAATTCTAAAATCAATATCACACATAACATGAATTAAATAATTAAAGTGTATATATTAAACTATTACTATATGTCGGTACTATGTTAAGTAAAGGCTAGGAATACAAACACAATTAAGCCAGATAGATTGTACCTTGCCCAGGAGTTTATATTTTAATAGAGAAAGAAATTAAATATAGGGAGTGGTCAGGAAAGAATATTTTGGACCACTGGGTCAGAGGGATAGTGAAGAGAGACTCATGGAGCAACTGATTAACATTTTCTTTCCATAAATGGCAGTGTTGATTCCATTATTCTCAGAGCTGGAGTCAGCAAGATAAAATGCCAGGTATTATACCTGAGGGCAGCCGGGTCTTACCTCTTTCTGAGCTTCCCTCTTTCTGAGCTTCGAGCTTCCATGCACATCCAGACAGGACCCCCATGTTCACCCAAAGGAGAGTCACAAGCCAGAAGAAGATGAAATCACAATGTTCTTTATTCAGCCCTTTACTCAGCCAGCCTGCCTCACCTAGCCTAGCCTTTCCCACCATCTGTAGTCACACCCTTTATCCTCTTAGCCCAGCCATCTTTTAGCAATTAACTTTGTATTGATAAGAGGAAGTCAGAAGGATAGTGGAGCTCACATCCTGATAACAGAGGGGGCAAGCTGTTTTTTAGATTACTTTGAATAGCTCTTTTAACTGAGCCATTATCAGTAATCTCATCAAGTCTCAAGTTCCTCAAGGGAACTGCACACAATACCTTCTTATCCTCAAGTCAAGACAAACTTTTTATCCGGGGTCCCCAACTTTTTTGGGCCCTAACAATAAGGTACAAGTGAGCTAATTAGAGCCCAGGTTCCTCACAACAGGACTCTGAGTTCTGACATGTAATAAGGATCAGATGACATGACAGAGAGGGTCAGGAGCTAGTACAGTCAGCCTGGATTGGGATAATACTGGGGAAGAGAGCATAAGTCAGAGCCCACTGTCCTTGGAGCACAACACACAGAAATAATGTTTCTGAGTAAGCCGGGGTGCTTAGCATTTTATATGAGATCACAAAAATGTTTCACACATATTCTTCTTTCATCAATCTATGTCAAAAATCTATGTCAGTCTCTGCTTTATTCACAGATATCATTCTACCTACCTTTGTTCTGATTTATTTGGGTTGAGGGTTTTTGTTTCGTTCTTTTAAATCTATTTTCTATTTCCACTCTCCTAAGAACACACACACATAAAAAAACCTTTATGACAAATCTGCATGGTTAAGTGAAACAAGCTCCTCAACTGCCCATGTCCAAAAAAGTATGTCTCCATGCTCCCATCAAGAGGAAGGTAGCAGATTTTCTCATGAGTGTTCTGGTGGTGTGCTTTCATCAGGGCTCTTTAGTCTACAAAGAAGTTAGCATATCCATCACTCTCCTGTTCACTTTACTCTCTTGGTTCACAGAAGTCTTCCCAACTTTCTCTTAAGGTGTCACCATTCCTCAATTTTTTTTTTTTTTTTACAGCACAATGGTATTGTATCACCTCAGTCTCTGTTTCTTCTCAGCTTCCATGATGACACAATTTTTCCTTAGCTCAGCCTTTCTGTATTCTTCTCTCCCACCTTTCCTTTGGCTTTCATTGCTGCTTTGATGGCCAACTGTTTCACAGCCTCAACTCCACTCTTTCCCACCACCAATATGTCTTTCATACTAATGTCAAAATATAATATGCATTGTCTACAGATCTAGTAGTGTCACTCCTTGATTCAAAAATCATCAGTAGCTCCCTACTGCCTGCAAATAAAAGTTTAAACTCCCCTTAAAGTATTTAATTCCCTCAATAATTTGGTGCCAGCATTTTATTCCAGCCTAACCTTTTACCCTCCAGCCAATAAAACTATAACCAAACACATTTTTCAATGTTTGTTGAAAAAACTTACATTCATATTGTGACAAGTGATAAATCTGAATAAAGAATAAGAATATTTTTGCAATGCTTATTCTTAATAATTAACATTCAGGAATCTTTTGTCACTAATCAAACCCTTACCCTGCCAAAATGCGTACTTAATGAATTCAGATTCTAGTTTATCACATAACAAATAAATACAAGAAATTTTCTCACCTCATTTTTCTTTTCTTTCTTTCTTTCTTCCTTTTTTTTTTTTTTTTTGTTGTTGTTGTTGTTGTTGTTGTTGTTGTTGAGGCAATTGGGATTAAGTGACTTGCCCAGGGTCACACAGCTAGGGAGTGTTAAGTGTTTGAGACTAGAATTGAACTCAGGTCCTCCTGACTTCAGGACTGGTGCTCTATCCATTGCTCCACCTAGCTGCCCCCATCTCACCTCATTTTTCAAAGAAAAATAATTCTTCCAATGTTAACAACAACAAACTTTACTCATTCCAATCTGCTGAAAACATTATTTCTGAAATGTGAATTTCAAAGACTGGTAAATTATTTTCTACAAACAAATGTTAGGTCAGCAGAGAAACAGATTCCTACCTTGATGCCTCATTGCCCCCTTGTGTCTATCTTCTGAGAAATTTTGGGATGAAAATAATAGCTAACAGCAATGATGGGAGCATTTGATTCTGCAAGAGAGCTTCTTATATCCTCTGCAGACAGTATTTTGCACATTAATTAAGCAGCTTATTTTTTAATATCTGAAACAGAAATTGAGAAGACTTTTTCCTCTTTTGTTCTCTTATAACACATCTGGTAAAGTCTTCTTATCAATAAGTCTAAATTCAACCAAATTATCATGCTAATCAACCCTTGATAAAGTTTCACCAAACAACCAAAGAACATTGTCTAATAAAATTTTTTAAATATTCTCTGGAAATGGCAGGAATGTAAATTTAGAGAATCCAAAAGTCCATGTACTCTATTTGTGCCTGACCTATAGTAGAACATTTTAAGTTTTTATTGGTCTGATCAGCCACAAGCAGACATGCTATGACTTGAATCTAATGTAGGGATGTCATTTTGATCCTCTTTGAGAACGAAGGGCAACAATCAACCAAGAATGTGTTAGGCAATGAATAGATATGAGGATACAAAGACAAAAAAAAAAAAACTCTGTCCTAAAAGGGCTTATATTTTATTGGAGACATGTAAATGTAACAGGCCTAAAAGGTCATGCACTAAAAGTTAGAGAGAAGACACAAATGACTGTGTATAACAAGGAAATTAGGTCTTAGGTTTAACCACATTCGTTTGTAGATCATCCAAATTTAGTCTGCAACACAACTTTTTGCTATAGATTTACTTTTATCCTCATGTTTTCTTTAGCAGTCTACAAGTACATTTGAATAATTTATTTCTAATTAATAAAATTATATCATTTATTGGGAAAAATATTTTCTGGGTAACTCAAATCCACAAAAAAAGAAAAATGTCTGATATCAGGCAGAAGATACACAGCTTAGGGATCAAACAAGGTGAAAAAACAGTAGGGGCCCAATGTGGCCTCTCTAACACTGAAGATGCTATTCAGGGAGACATTTGGAGAAAACAGATATACCTAGAAGGTCACTGATACATTCTAATTTTTGGCACAATAAGTCACTTAATTTTCAACTATCTGCGGTAACAGGAAAGAAAGTTTGGCTGTATCATCACTTCTCAAAGTAATATATTGAAATAGGAGTTTAAAATATATTGCTGTAAGACAAATGCTAATCCAGGAGTCTTAAATGAAAAGAATGTTAAAAAATTTTTGAGAAAATAAGAGGAAATTTTTATACCAAAATACCTATACAATAGAGGACATTTATACAGATCTCTAAGGTTTGCAAAGTGCTTTATATACGATAAATCCTTAGTTTTTAACAAGAACCCTTTGAGGCAAGTTCATATATTGTGTATTGTTGATATGGATGTAATTTCATATAGAAAAACAGATTGTTTTTTTCACACAGTAGGCAGAGAGTTTGAAAGGGTAACATTCTGACTTGTGTCAGTGCTGGTCAACATCAATTGAAAGGGGTCTTCAACCTTTTTTTGAAAGGTAATTCCTTTAAGTTTTCATTGATCTGAACTGAATGGGAGATGGAGTGGTTTGTGTACAAGTTAGAAAGGAAAAAAGGAACTTTGAAATATTTAGAGATCAAATATTTTAAAAGTAACTAAATAAAAAACTAAGTAGAATAGGTGAAGAATTCTATCTGCTCCATTTCCTTACCTGATGAAATCCCTGTGATATGCAGAAAGAAGAGGTGGAAGAAGGAGGAATGGTGAGAAGAGATCTGGCAATCTATTCATCAATAAGCATTTAAGCACTAATTATGGGTCAGGCAATGAAAGCAAGAATTCAATCCAATTCAACCAACACTATTGCTAAAAGGCAACCTAAAACCAAAAGACAACAAATTTAATACAAAAATAAACAATCAACAATCATTTAGTAAGTTCCTATACTGTGCCAGGTACTAGATCCACAAATACAAGTAAAATACTCTCTACCATCAAAGAATTTGCATATTAGTAGCTGGGTTTCAGCATGTTCAAGATTAAGAATGGAGTCAAGATGGAGGAATCACAGCTGCCAAACTTCCCTAAAAGCATCTCCTATAAAACAATCACAGAAAACACCATATCAAATTCTAAGCAGAAAATTCAACAGAAAGCTGACAACTAAAGCAGCAGCAGCAACAGCAGCAGGAATACCAACTGAACACATGGTCAAAGAGATTCCAGAAGCATCTTGTACTTATACTGGATGTAGGACCTGGGAATATTTTTCAAGACTTATTAACCAGTTCTGGGGCATAATTCCAGAACAGAAAGGAGCAGTCACAATCACAAGAGAGCAGGGGCCGTACCTGGGTAAGGACCAGAGCACAGACTAGCACAGAGGATCAGATCTCTCCATGGATCACAACATCCTAGAAGCACAAAAAATTTACAGGCTCCCAGACTGAGCTCTGTCAGCTCAACTCAACTGCCAACTCAAACCAGCCAAACTTCCCAGAGATGAACAGAGCACAATACCAACAAAAATTCAAAGTAAAGAAATAAGCTAAAAACAACAACAACAAAAAAAAAAAAGAAGAATTAACCACAGAAAGTGTTTATGATGACAAGAAAGCTCAAGACACTAACTTAGAAGACAATGACTTGAAAGCATCCACAAGTTTTCATCTAGAAACATTAGGAAAATATTTCAGAAAAAATAAAATTGGAATTTAAATCTAAATTCTAAAATCTTCCCTCAACAAAACCTAATGAAAGAGACTGTAATATCTCTTTTTTAAAGATAAAAATGAGGGAATCAGTGAACAGCAATTTTACCATTAGTACCAAAAGGACAAAAGAGGATTCAAATGAAATCTGTGCATTCTAATATATTAGTCACATTTCAGAAGCTGTAAGGTTTTTATGAGTCTTTTGTTCCTCAGGAAAAAGGCAGCTAATTCTCACAATTTATGAAAGGAAATAAAACAAGCAAAATAAGTTACATGCAGGCATTTTTTTTCCAAAAAGTTTTTAGCTACACTAAATTAAAAAAATACTCACATTATTGACATAAGAACATCATATTAAAAATGATTTATATATACTATGCAGAATAATACTGTATTCTTGACATGTAAGTTATTGAAAAATTATAGTAGCATAGACATAAACTCTAAGATTTATAAAAAAAAATCCAACAACTATGAAATGTGGAAAAGAAATCTAAGGAAAAATCATTCTAGGATCTGTTCACTCTCAAGATTAAGTATTTATAATCCCTATATACCACTAAATGCTCACCTGGAAATATTCTACAGTTACAAAGCATTAACATTATCTTTCCTCTGCAAAATGATATCCCCAAAGTAAAACCAATCTGTTTGCAATATCAGCAATTTAATTTTAAAAATCTGAAAATTACTGAGATGCCTACACATTCATGGTAAATCTTTTTTAAAGTAAGAGTACTTAGCACTCTGGGTGTTAAACATTGAAGTTAAATCTCATTTATGCTTTCTACACACATGGATTCACCTTCACAGACTCCAAGGACTTCCTCATTTGAAAATCTATTGCCAAAATAGCTCTCTCTCTACAATGTAGATAAAGCTCAAGTTTAATGAGTTTCATCTCTATTTCATTGTAAAGATAATCAATTTAAAATCTTCAATACCACCAAGCTCTGGGACTACCTCTATCATGACCCACCCACATTCCATTTTCCTCTCATGTAATTTAGAAGCAATCTGAAGAAATCACTACCTGATATATTTTACCAGGCCATAGGATTCTCTGTTCATAGAATTCCAAGGAAGATTGGAAGTGATAGTTTTCATATATAACCACATCTTCGGGAAGTAATCTCCTCCACTTATTATAAAAGTTAAAAAAATGAATGTCTCCATGGTCACACAATAATCTATTGACAAAGGTGAGACAAGAACATTGAATTCCAATCTCGCAATTTCAACTCATACAATTACCTGTGTGTCTTATATAATATTATATATTAGATTATATTATAAAATATTATCATTTTGTGTTTCATATATATGTATATAGTTAAAAGAGATTTTAAAATATTATCATTTTATGTGTTTCATATATATATGTATATAGTTAAAAGATATTTTAAAGGTTTCCTTATATAGGAAAATTAAAACATCTATTCATCTAATTTGACTCTATTCCTAACCATTTATTAGTTATGTATCTAAACTAAATAGCTATTTCTAAAGATGATGATAAAAACAAACATTTCATCACATCTCAATCAATTTATTCAGGTTTTGCCTAATTATTTTTGCTCAAAATACAAACTTTAGAATCAGACTGATTAACAGAGAAAAACTTAAAATTAAAAATTACTTTAAATTTTATTTATAGTCATAATCTATTATTTCCTACCTACACTTTGTTCCATAAATGCATTCTCCAAATGAGACTTGCTATTTGCCAGGAAAGAGAAAAATATGTCTATCTCCTTTTCTTTTAAACCTTTGGTTTATATTCCCCATATGGTCAAAAGATATGAAAATGTGATTTTTAAAAGAAATCCAAACTATCAACAATTGAAAAATTATCTATCAATAATAATTCAAAAAATGAAACATAAACAACTCCAAGATTCTATCTCACAACCACTGAGACTGGTACCTGATAAAATAAGTATATTATTGCACTGTTGATAGAACCATGATCTGGCTAGCCATTCTGGAAAGCCTTTTAGAAGCATGCCCCAAAAGTTAAAGTATGTGTACTTTTTGATACAGCAATATTGCTACTAAAGCTATCCCCCAAAGAGATCAAAGAAAAAGGAAGAGGACCAAAAGATACAAAAACATTTATAGCAGCTCTTTTCATGATGGTAAAGAATTGGAATTTGAGGAGGTATCCGTCAATTAGGAAATGTCTGAACCAATTATGGTATATGAATATGATGACAGACTATTACTGAGCTACTGAGTAGGAAATGATTAAAGGAATGATTTAAAAAAAAAAAAAAAACCTGAGAAAATGTTTACGAATTTATTAAGAATGAAGAGAACATATCTAAAAGAGCAATTTATACAGTAATGACAATATTTTAAAAAATCAGTTGCAAAAATGAGAAAAAATGCTTTCATCAAAGCATCCCAGTGACCAACCAAGGTTCCCGAAGTTGAATAATAAAATTGGCTACCTGGTAGAGAAGTGATGGACTCGAGAGTGCAGAGAGAAATTTATTTTTTAAAGAAAACCAATGTGGGAAAATAATCAGATTTTCACAATATATGACTTATTTTTGCAGATTTTTGTCCTCTTCTTTTTTAAAGAATATTGTTTGTTCACTTCCCAGTAGCTCCACTGAAACACTAAGAAGGGAACCCTTCGGGCCAGTTAGATGTGGCTACAGCCTCAGCAGGAACCACAGAGACTTTTACCTCCCAGACAATTTGTTGAGTCAGGGCACGAGCCCAGGAAAAGCAAGGGTACCTTGGCTGATTGGAAATGCCAGGCCCCGATGTGCTATTGAGATGCAGCCCTGGAAGAGAAAGAACCAGAATTCAGTGAATGCAAAAGCAAAGAGGCAGAGATGCTGTTAGCTGTGGGCACTTGCAGAAGTAAGGAGCTCTTGGTTTTAGGTTCCTGGTTAGAGGGAAAAGCTAAAGGGAAGCTTGAGGCACCATCTCTCTACCCCACAATTAGAGGTGCTTACAATAATACATCTCATTTAAAAAAAATGAACCAGCAAAAAAGAAAGAATCCCGCCACAGAAACATTCTATGGGAACAAGAAAGACTGGGGTTCATCTTCAGAAGACATTTTAGTTAAAAAAAAAAAAAAAAAAAAAGCTTCTAACCCAAAGAATAACATGAAATGGCTCCCTGTCCAAATAGAATTTTTAAAAGAACTCAAAAAAGAAATTTAAAATAAAATGAGAGACAGTGAGGAAAAACTAAAACTAAAAAATAAATAAAGAAAATCCAAAGAAAAACAAGATTATGGGGAAAAAGTTAACCAACTAGAAAAAGAGATATACTCTCAAAGATGAAAATTCACTGAATACATTGAAAATTTGAATTGGGCAAGAGCAAGCCAATGAAGCTATGAGAATAAGAAATAACAAAACAGATTATAAAGAATGAAAAAATAGAACTGAATGTAAAACATAAGAAAAATCACAGATCTGGAGAACCGATCAAGAAGAGAAAATATTGGACTGCCAGAAAGTTGTGATGAAAAAGAGAACCCTGACACAATAATCCAAAAAAATTGTCCTGGTATGATAAAATGTGAAGAGAAAGCAGAAATAGAAAAAATCCATTGAACACGGCTCTCTTCAACAATGAGATGACTCAAACAGTTCCAGTTGTTCAGTGATGAAGAAAGCCATATACACCCCAGAGAGAGGCCTGTGGGATCTGAGTGTGGGCCACAACATAGCATTTTCACATATTCTATTGATGTTTGCTTGTATTTTGTTTTCCTTCTCAGGTTTTTTTTTTTCCTAGATCCAATTTTTCTTGTGCAGCAAGATAAATGTATAAATATGTATGCATATATTGGATTTATCATATATTTTAACATATTTAACATGTACTGGACTACTTACCTGCTATCTAGGGGAGGGGGTGAGGGGAAAGAGGGAAAAATTTGGAACAGAAACTTTTGCAAGGGTCAATGTCAAAAAATTACCTATGCAAATGTTTTGTAAATAAAAAGCTTTAATTAAAAAAAAAAAGAAAAAGAAAAAATCCATTGATTACCACCTCAACAAGATCCTTTGTGGAAAACACACAGGAATATTATTGCCAAATTTTGAAACCCCTAGCTAAAAGAGAAAATTTAGTAAGAAACAAGGAAAAAAAAATTCAAATATGCTGGGGTTACAATTAGAATTGTAAAAGACTTATCAGCAGCTACAATAAAAGACCAAAAGTCTTGGATAGACTCATACCTACCAACAATCAAAAGAAGTAGACCTATAGTCAAAAATATCATATCCACTAAAATTATTTATAATTTTGAATGAGAAAAAATGAACACTAAAAATGAACTTGCAGATTTTCAGGACTTTCTATCAAACAAACTGAAACTTAACAGAAAATTTCACATATAAGAGCCAATTTCAAAGATGAATTTTAAGGAACTTAACATGGACAACCTGTTTAAACATATAAAGATTATTTATTTTATCTTTACATGGGAAATGTATACTATATGTTTAAGATTCATATCAACAATAGAGTAGCTCAAAAGAAAGACTGGAAGACTTAAGGTAAAAATAGTAATCATACAAATGAGATGTAAAGGAAGAATAGACATGGGCATTAGAGGAGGAGGGAGGGCTTGTAGTTCTGAAAACCTACTCACATAGGGAATGGGTTCAATATGAAACACTAGATATATACCATGAAGGGTATAACACCCTCCAAAATCCATAAGGACATAAGCGGGAAGGGATGGGTGCATGGGGAAACAAAGGGTGAAAAGAAGAAGACAAGGAAGGGATGCCTAGAAGGAAGGAGGGAAATTTTGGTGATGTGAAAAAAAATGTGTTTGTGTTTGTGTGTTTGTGTATGTGTGTGTGTGTATAGTACATATATATATATAACTAAAATGTATTTTAAAAAGACTTCCCAAGCTTGCAAAAAGAATATATTTGCTTTTGTCACTTTTTAATAAATGATGCTGTAAATGTTTTAAATAGTAAATCTAGCGAATTATGCAGATTCATAGTCCAAACTGTTGTTAGGTTCTGAAATCAAGGAGAAATCTGAGAAATCTTCTGAATAATTAGCAAAAAATGGTGATTTTCTCCTGCTTCAGGGTATGGTGCTACCATTGTTAAGAAGTCACTCCCTGAAAACATCTGGATCAAATTAAAAATGTTACTTCATATTAATTTTCCATCTTCAACATACACAAAAAATTAAAAATATAAATGTCAAAAAATGAACTATTTCTAAAGTTGACAATCCAATACCTGTCTTTTGCTTCCTCAAAAAAAAAAAAATTCTGATGATGTCCCAGTATATCATTCAGCTAAAAATATCTATAACCCTCAGAGGATACATTAAGAAAATCATTCATTATTATAAAATACAGAAAATATTTCAAAGACACCATAATCATAATAAATCAGAAAGTAAACAAAGAAAAAACCTTCCTGGAAACTAGAAACCACCATAGTGTGAATCATTTACCACATTGGCTAATATTCTACAGGAAATGAAACCAGGTGATATTTGAGTTCCAGTAAATATGGATTAACTCACAAAGAGAATTTTTCTACCTAGCATATGAAATAATGATGATCTGAGAGTGTTTGATTTTAATATGTCATTTATGTGTTATACCTTGGATACATGTCCCAAGAAGACAATAGTTGTTATCACATAAACAAATAGTAAAAAAATATCACACTAATAACCCCTCTTTTTCCCATGCTCCTTCTTGGATAACCTCTCACGTTATAAGTTTCTCTGGTTTAACTATGCAATTCCTGGAAGGACAAGAAGCTACTTTGGTCTTGGAACATCTAACTCTTTGCTACTGAGAAAGAGCTACCAATTTTTTTTTTTCATTTTATTAAAGCTTTTTATTTGCAAAACACATGTATGGGTAATTTTTACACATTGACCCTTGCAAAGCTTTTTGTTACAAATTTTCCCCCCCAAGCCCCACCCCTCCCCTAGATGGCAGGAAGTCTACTACATGTTAATTATGCTAAAACACTTGACAAATTAAATATATATATTTATATATATATATATATATATATATATATATATATATATATACACATACATATTTTTAGTTATCTTGCAGTGCAAGAAAAATTGGATCTACAAGAAAAAAAAATCTGAGAAGGGAAACATAATGCAAGCAAGTATCAATAGAGAGCATCAAAATGTTATGTTGTGGTCCACATTTCATATCCCTCTCTCTGGGTGTATATGGCTTTCTTCATCACTGAACAATTGGAACTGGTCTGAAACATTTCATTGCTGAAGAGAGCCACATCCTTCAGAATTGATCATCATATAGTCTTATTGTTGCCATGTATAACAATCTTCTCGTTCTGCTGATTTCACTCAGCCTCAGTTCATGCAAGTTTCTCCAGGGCTCTCTGAAATCATCCTGGTGGTCATTTCTTACAGAACAATAATATTCCATAACATTCATATACCATAATTTGTTCAGCCACTCCCCAATTGATGGGCATCCATTCAGTTTTCAGTTTCTAGCCATTACAAAAAGGGCTGCCACAAATATTCTTGCACATGTAGGTCCCTTTCCTTTCTTTAAGATCTCTTTGGGATACAAGCCCAGTAGAAACACTGTTGGGTCAAAGGGTATGCACAGTTTGATAACTTCTTGAGCATACTTCCACTTTGTTCTCCAGAATGGTTGGATCCGTTCACAGTTCCACCAACAATGTATCAGTGTCCCAGTTTTCCCCCATCTCCTCCAACATTTGTCATCATCTTTACCTGTCATCTTAGCCAATCTGGCAGGCGTATAGTGGTATCTCAGAGTTGTCTTAATTTGCATTTCTCTGGTCAATAGTGATTTGGAACACCTTTTCATATGACTAGAAATAGTTTTAATTTCATCTTCTGAAAATTGTCTGTTCATATCCTTTGACCATTTATTGATTGGAGAGGGGCTTGAATTCTTATAAATATGAGACAATTCTCTATATATTTTAGAAATGAGGCCTTGATCAGAATCCTTAAATGTAAAGATGATTTCCCAATTTATTCCTTCTCTCCTAATCTTGTCTGCATTAGTTTTGTTTGTACAAAAACTTTTTAACTTAATATAATCAAAATTATCCATCTGGTGTCCAATTAAGAGTTCCAGTTCTTCTTTGGACACAAATGTCTTCCTTCTCCACAGGTCTGAGAGCTCAACTATCCGATGGTCCTCTAATTTGCTTATAATAATCACTCTTTATATCTATATCATGAACCCATTTAGATCTTATCTTGGTATGTGGTGTTAGGTGGGGGTCAAGCTCTAATTTCTTCCACATTAGTTTCCAATTTTCCCAGAAGTTTTTGTCGAATAATGAGTACTTATCCCAAAAGCTGGGGGGTCTTGGGTTTATCAAACACTAGACTGCTACAGTTATTGCCTGATTTGTCCTGTGATCTTCTCCTATTCCACTGATCCATTACTCTATTTCTTAGCCAGTACCAAATGGTTTTGATGACCGCTGCTTTATAATATAGTTTTAGATCTGGCACAGCTAGGCCACCCTCATCAGCCTTTTTTTTCATTAATTCCCTTGAAATTCTTGACCTTTTGTTCTTCCAAATGAATTTTGCTACTATTTTTTCTAGATCTGTAAAATAATTTCTTGGGAGTGTGATTGGTATGGCACTAAATAAGTAAATTAGTTTGGGTAGTACTGTCATTTTTATTATATTCGCTCGGCCTACTCATGAGTACTTGATGTTTTTCCAACTGATTAGGTCTGACTTTATTTGTGTGGAAAGTGTTTTGTAGTTTAGTTCATATAGTTTCTGACTTTTCCTTGGCAGATAAATTCCCAAATATTTTATACTATCGACAGTTATTTTGAATGGAATTTCTTTTTGTATCTCTTGCTGCTGAACTTTGTTGGTAATATATAAAAATGCTGATGATTTATGTGGATTTATTCTGTATCCTGTAACTTTGCTAAAGTTGTGAATTGTTTCTAGTAGTTTTTTAGTTGATTCTCTAGGGTTCTCTAAGTATACCATCATATCATCTGCAAAGAGTGATAATTTGGTTTCCTCATTACCTACTCTAATTCCTTTAATCTCTTTTTCTTCTCTTACTGCCAAAGCTAACATTTCTAATAAGATATTAAATAGTAATGGGGACAGTGGGTGACAGTTTCACTCCTGATCTTATTGGGAATGGTTTTAGTTTGTCCCCATTACATATGATGCTTGCTGATGTTTTTAAATAGATGCTACTGATCATTTTAAAGAAAAGCCCATTAATTCCTATACTCTGCTAGGGTATGGGACCCTGTTGAGAGGGAGTATAGAGGCCACCTTGACCTTTGGTGCACAATAAGTTTTCTGCCATGTTGCAGAAACGCCCTTGTTGAGCAAGGAGCACTGGTGCATGGCATGGGAATGGGCAGAACCTGAGGGTTATAGCTAATTGCTCGTGAGCAGGGATGCCTTGACAGGGCCTCTTGCCTGTGAGCAGGTTGCTGACGTGGCTGGGTCGGCTCTCCTCCCATTGGCAGATACCATGTATATGCAATGTCCAACGAACTGCTCTGAATGGTGATTGGGGATTGTCTACTGTTCACAAGCTGATCATGCTTGCAAAACTGTATATCAACAAGGCTGTGTGGCATAATAAACTGGGGCTCTTTTCACACCCTATGAGTTCCCCAGCCTCATTCATCTCACCTCTAAGATCAAAGGGCTCATACAATGTGAGCTCTTAAAAGACAGCTTGCAACTACTGGCGCCCAAAGAACAGGGACAGGACCTGGAACAGTACCAGAGCGACTACTTTGCAGTCAAGCACTATTAAGTGGTCAAGACAAGCTCCAAGAGGACTCCAGAGGGACAGCCCGCCGAACTGCGCTATTTCCGGACCAGAGAGAGTATGGCGGAGAGTAGTTAATTACTCTAATGGGGCAGAAAGTAGACACCATCTTCCTTTTACATAGGGAAGCATATGTCAGGACTGTATATAAATGTATCAAAGAACAAGGGAGCACGGTCCAATTAGGAGACATTAGGAAATTCCTGGACATTGCTTACAAAGTTTCTATATGGTTACCTGAGGAAGACTATTATAATTGTGAGAGATGGATTATTTTCAGTGAACAGCTCACTGCTTATGGTAAACAATGCCCAGGAGAAATACAAAAAAGCCATTTTAAAAAAAGTCTGAAATCAGAACCAGAAAAGGAGGTCAGGATATTTACAGTTGAGGCACAGACAGGCATGTCTTTTAGCAACAGATGTCCTTCTCCTGAGCCTGAGGAGAATGATAATGAATGGCCTCCCCATCCTGTACCACCCTCGGCCCCACCTCACTCTTGTGTCTATTCAGACCTACAGCCTTTCAAATGGTCTTCTAATGTACAGCTTAAGAATGAAATCTGAATGACAGAATTTTTAGAACAGACTTGGTTGACTGCCGCTCAGGTTACTCTAGGAACAAACATGAACTTATACTTTTAGCAACTTAGTGCCAGGAGTAGCAGGCAGTAAGGAGAGTTTGATGTGCACTGGACTATTAAATTGGCAAAACGACAGAAAGACACAAAGTATTTTTCCTTTAATAATAGATGGCTTACATATTAACTTATGGGGTAGAGATATTTTACACCAATTAGGGATGAAAATCACCACAGAATTATAGGAAGGGTCATTCCTGCTGCAGCTTCTACCACTCCAAAATTGACTTGGACTACTGACACACCGATATGGATGGAGCAATGGCTCCTGACCAAAGAAAAAAAACAGCCGCTTTACATCAATTAGTACAAGAACAATAGAATTAGGTAACATACAGCCCATGGAACTCCCTGTAAGAGATTCATCAAAAAACAAAAAGAGGGAGATGAAAGTAGGATCATTCACAAAGATACAGATAAAGCAATGTACATAATAAATTACAAAAAATTTGATTCAAATGATTTAAGTCCAGCTATGAAATACTCTTTGCTACACATAGACAAAGAATCACCTAAAAGACATCTAATATTCATTAAAAAGGCACCCTAATAATAAGACCATGGTAATGAAAAAGGATCCTGAAGGATGGGAGGGACCCTCTAGTATTCTAATGTGGGTGGGGGCCAGGATATGCTTGTATCTCCATAGGACAAAACCTTCAGTAGTGGATTCCCACCAGACATCTCAGAGTTGTCCATAAAGCAAAAGAAGAAAAGAAGGAAGAAGAGGCAACCATCCAAAAGAAGAAGACATGCCCTCAAGAACACTAAGAAAATGCTTTCTATATATGTGTGTGTGTGTATGTATATATATATGGGTTTGTGTTACATACAATCAGGATTGGCAACAGAGGTCAAAAAGTGGGCCATGGACCCACCATAGCCTAGGACTGTCTCATGGGGGAATGGGGTATCATGTGACACACATGCTGGGCACATAGGGGATGCCCGGTCATAGCGACACCCTCATCCACGCAGAAGGATTGCAGTGGTGTGTCTACATAAAGGGATCATCAGGTTGTCCCCTTATAAAGCACAAGCCTTCATTGGATACATTCTTGTCATTCAAGAATTGGGTCAGCAGTTTGGCACATGGTAAAATATCTTGGGCCCTGGTTCTTGGACAAAATGGCACATGAATTAGATATCAGTTCTATACTAAAGACTGTCTGGAAGGAAAATATGCATTCATGTGAAGAGATTCTGTAATTGTACCAAAGAAACATTAGATTTTTGCAATGTTACTTGTTGGAATTGTACTGTTTAGTGATTGCTTGGACAATGAAATTGAGAATCAGACTGTATTTGTTATTACTCATGTATCAATGCTTTCTGTAAAAAAGTGAGAAATGGGAGGGCAGAGCCAAGATGGTGGAGTGAAGACACAACTCTCTGTGTCCTCCTCTGACCTTCTCTCAAACCAACAATAGAGCTTTAAAAAATGAGTAAGAAACAAAAAAGAGCTCTTATCATAGACAGCTTTTATGGAGAGAAAGAAGGGCAGACCCCAGATCCTGAGGTTCCTAAAGCAACTCCAGAGGAAGCCACAAAGGAAGACATGAACAGGTCTCCATTTCACAAGGCTTTCCTGGAAGGCTGCATAAAGAATCTCAAAAGAGAGCTAGATGAAAAATGGGAAAATGAATTGAGATCAGTGCAAGAAGGATATAATGCCCTCCAAAAGAGATATGATAAAGACACAAATTCACTGAAAAACAAAATTGGTGAAATGGAAAAAGACACCAATGCACTGAAAAACAAAATTGGTGAACTGGAAAAAGACAACAATTCAATGAAAAAAAAAATGGTGAACTGGAAAAAGTTTGCAATGAACCAAAAAATTCAATTGGCCAGTTACAAAAGGAGCTAAAAAAGGTAGCTGAAGAAAATAATACATTAAAAATTAAAATTGAACAAATGCAAGTGAATGACTCAATAAGACTTCAAGAATCAATCAAACAAAAACAAAAAAAATGAAAAAATAGAAGAAAATATGAAATATCTCTTAGGAAAAACAACTGACTTGGAAAATAGATCAAGGAGAGACAATCTAAGGATTAATGGACTTCCTGAAAGCTATGATGAAAAAAAGAATCTAGACACTATCTTCCAGGAAATTATGAAAGAAAATTGCCCTGATATTTTAAACTCAGAAGGCAAAATCACCATCAAAAGAATTCAACGATCACCTCCTGAAAGAGACCTCAAAATTAAATCCCCAAGCAATATCATGGCTAAATTTCAGGACTATTGCACCAAGGAAAAGACATTGCTAGAAGCTACAAAGAAATAATTCAAATACCGAGGAACTGTAATTAGAATCAGACAAGATCTGTCAGCCTCCACATTGAAGGATCAAAAGGCCTGGAACCAGATATTCCAAAAGACAAAGGAATTTGGGTTACAGCCAAGAACAACCTATCCAGCTAGAATGAGCACTATCTTCCAGGGAAGAAGATGGACATTTAATAATATAGGGGGATTTCACCTATTTCTAATGAAAAGACCAGATTTGCACAAAAAATTTGACCTCCAATCAGAATTCAAGAGAAGCATAAAAAGGTAAAAAAGAAAGAACTCTTGAGAACTATATTTCAAGAATCAGGGTATAATTTGATATTACTTTGATAAAATGAAAAAGAAACTAAAAGTGGAAAGGCTATCATACTGGGGAAAAGAGGGAAAAGGTGGTAAAATAAAGTTTTTTTAAAAGGAGATAAAAATAAGATAAAATCTCATGAAGAGGCAAAGAAAACCTAATATAACTGAGGAAAAGAAGAGAGGGAGATGAGCATTGTGTAAAACTTACTCTCATCAGACTGGCCTCTAAAAGAGTATATCAGACACATTTGATTTCACAAAGAAACTTGTCCTTCCTTATAGAGAAGTGGGAGGGAAAGGAGGAAAAGAAAGGGATAGACTAATAGAAGGAAAAATAGAAGAATCAGGGGAAAGGAGTAAAAAAGGGGGAGGAGTTCTAAAGGGGGAGGACTGTTTGGTGGAGGTGGTCATCAAAAGCAAAATACTGGGGAGAGGGGAAGGGAGAAAGAGAAAAGGAAAGAGAAAAACATAACTTGGGTAAATAAGATGGCAGGAAATACAGAATGGGATGAACTCTCCCAAAAAGCAGAAGCAATTAGCAGACTGGATTAAAAAACAGAATCCAACAATATGTTGTCTACAAGAAACACATCTAAAGCATAGTGACACATATAGGATGAAGGTAAAAGGCTGGAGCACAATCTATTACGCTTCAGGTGAACAAAAAAAAGCAGGGGTAGCAATCCTTATCTCAGATCAAGTAAAAGC
>JAJPUD010013786.1:0-12151 GCA_023553655.1 Myrmecobius fasciatus
GCCTTCCAACATCCCAGAGCTGCTCTCTTTGCTGGGAAAACACACGTTTTCCTTGGAGTTTGGGCCTTGCGGCCAAGCTTGGAGGGCTTTGCAGACTGGGAGCAGCCGTTAATGCAGTCACACACCATCGAGCACAAAGGAGTCACTTTTGGCCCCTACTCCTACCTCCAGGCCGAGGAAGAAGAGGCTACTCGTAGAGAATGTCCCTCTGCTTGGAGGTCCCCAGGGGCTTGTCTGCGGGACTGTCCCCAGCCCACTGCCGTCACCTCAGAGACTCCCCAGCTAGGGACCATGGGCTTTTCTACTGCACATCCCTGCTAGAAATCACCTGCATTTCCCACCTTAAAAACCCTGTTTTCTCAAGCGATTGTGGAGAGAAGGTCGGACCCCAGGGGTTCATTAAAGAAAGGAACTCCTGGAGAAAGGAACTATCCGAGGTCAGCACGTCTCTGCCAGGGAGAGACTGAGGACAAGTGGGTGCCCGAGGTGGTTCTGCGCTACAGCTGGCCGTCGGAAGCTGGAGGAGGAGGCCGGCTTTTTAGAGCATAAGGAGGGTTAACATCCTGTGGTCCCAGCATGAAGATGGGAGACCAGCAGCACCCACCTCCCAGCTCTGCCATCTCCTGTGGTCACTTTACACGCAGACGGATCATGGGGATCCGAGGGAGAAGCTCTGTCCCTTTCCTGTCCCCCAACTCGGGCCTGACCCAGGATTATTTGGGGCTGGAGTGCTCTCTTGCCCCTGGGCCCCATCACTCCTTTTGTAAAGCATCCTTGTATGTTGAGTGTGTGTGCACATGTGTGTGAGCGCATGTGAGTTCTCTCTTTAAAATTTACCTGTGGAGGCAGGGGATTGACTGAGTGGATCACAGAGCTCCTGAGCTCAGAGACCCCTTGTGGGGAGTGGCCAGCCAAGTCTGAAAGCCTCCCGCCCAGGGCCTGAGTTTCCCTCCTTTCCCTCCTCCCCCACTCCCACCCCGTCACCCCCCAGGGACTGTTCCGGGGTACACACACACACACACACACACACTCACACACACATACACACACGTACACACACACCACTCTCTAGACTATGGGTTCCCTGTTCCTGGTTCCATTTCCACTTAAATGTCCGTCACTTGGCCAAGCCGTTTTTCTGGCTGGTCCCTGCTGCCCAGAGGGGTCCATGGGATTCTGCCTTAGGCCTCTCTCCTCACCCCCACCACCAGCTCCACTAAGCTGATTCCCAGACCCACAAGTTGAGCCCCTACTGTCCCCTGAGCTCCAGGACCATGGCACATAGTAGGTGTTTAGTAAACACTTGTGGAGTAAGATGAATGAAACCACAGCATTGCCCTCTGGGAAGGTCTCCCCTGGCACCGAAGGAGCAGCCTTTTCCCCAGCAGAGAATCCATGGCTCTGATGGGTAGGGCAGCAGGCCAGTGACTCCCCCTAGAGAACCCTAATGAAGGCAGGGTACCTGGTGCTTTTCCCATGATGTCACTTGGTCTCTAGGGGTCTTGCTTCCCACTGACAGTGCCCGGGGACTGTGACCCCTAAACCTTCTGCCCCTCATTCATTGCCTGCATAAACTCCATGGCCCAGCCAGGTTACTTTGCCCAGCTCCAGGCCCCTCCCCTCAGGGTGCCATCCCCCCAGCTCTACCCCTGGTGTCTTGTAGGCTTTTATACCTCTGCACTGACTCCCCATTTGGACCAGCTGTTCACTGACCCTGCTGCTCCCCTCCACTTGGTTTGGCCCAATAAAAGAATAACTAGCTCACTTTGGGTGGGGGCCGGCCTGGTCTGCGTCCCTCTAGCACATCTGGTGGGGGACTCCCTGGACAAGCTGTGGAGCTGCCCTCACAGCCACCTGTACAGTGTCATACGGTCAGGGTCTGTTAGGGCGGATCCAAAGCAGAGGCCGGCCCATTTCCTCTCTTTCTGACATCATTAGCAAGTGTGAAAATGAAATACACGATTGATTGATTCTTCTCAAGAGAAGCAATGGAAGCCGTCCGTCCACAACTGGGAAAACTGCGCCGAATTTCCAATAATCGGAGAAATGCAATTTCAGCTCACTCCAAAGTTCTGCTTGAGACCCATCCCAGCGGCAAAACTGGCCAGAAAGGGAAGTGACGTCAGAGGATTTGGGGGGAATCTGGCTGCGTTGATGCACCTTGGGGAGCGGAGGATGGGTGCAGGCCTTCTGGGAAGCAATTTGGAACTGTGCCCGACTCCTTGGCCCAGCAGTCCCACCAGCCGGCCTGTGTCCCAGTGAGATCCAAGAGAAGGAAAAGGATCCGCGTACAAGGCAATGCTTGTAGCAGGTTTTTCTGTTTGTAGCAGGGCCTGCAGCTAAGGACACGCCCCCATTGATCAGGGATTGTCCCAACAAACGTCACCTCTGAATGTCATGGGACAAAGATATTTCAGGGAAGCCCGGAAAAACGTGGACCCACCTGTGCAGAGTGAGGGCCCCGATTCGGGCCACAACAGGAATAGCCTAAAAACAAGTAGCTTTGCAAGCCTGGAGAGCTCTGGGGGGGACCGTGATCCTCCAGGAGGGCAGGGATTTAATGTGGGCTACCCACTTGTGGGTGGACATGAGCCAGGCTGGCCAACAGGGGAGTGGGCGCACGGATTGATTAGGAAGGTTTTACTTTTTTGTTATTGAGAAGGAGGAAGAGGAGATGAAGGAGAGAAAAAGGGAAGGACTGGCAAATAAAAATGGCCTCCCCTATATGAGCCATTTTCGCAGGTCCGCTAGCACGGCAGCTGGCTGGGGTCTTGTCCCCTGCATGGGCCAGGCTTTAGCAAGTGAGGGATTAAGTGGAATGGAAGCCAGACAAAAACAGGGAGGTGGAAAGGCAGCCGCCTCCTCCAAGGAAGTGGCTGCGGAAAACCACATCCCTTTGCCGCGGGCCTTTGGAAGCCCTTCCCCCTTCGACTGGAAACTCCCATCCCTCCAGCCTCCTCCTCCTCCTTCCCACTGGGCAGGCAAGTCGGCCATCTGCCCCCTGAGAGCCTCCTACAGGCTGACCCTCACGCTTCTGCTCCCCTCAGAGTTCAGATTTGGGGTCTCTCCTGGTTTTCCCCTCAGCTGCCTGCTCTCTCACCCCAACCTCCTGCCCCAGTTATTAGTTCTCTTTTTCTCTCCCTCCCCCCTCTCCCTGTCTCTCTTTCTCCTATTTCTCTGTCTTCTCTGTTTCTTTCTCTCTCTGTCTCTCTCTCCTCTCTATTTCTCTGTCTCTGTTTCTCTCTGTGTCTCTGTTTCTCTCTCTCATCCCCCCCCCATAACTTTGTATGTGCTTTGTTTGCCCAATGTCACTGCATGTCGTATTCCTCCAGGCAGGTTAGCTCCCCGAGGGCAGATGGAGACCATTTCTTCCTGTCTCCTGGGCCCATAGGGGCTTCATAATGTCTATAGAATTGAGTCACATCAGCTCTTGTCTGGGAGTTCCACAATGCCAGTCTGTCTCCCGAGGGTGACCCCGGGAAGGACACGGGGGCTGTTCATACACAAAGAGAATGCTACTGGCATCCGGAGGAGTGTCAGAGAAAGAGGCCTGGCCCCGTGGCCAGTGTGAGATGCCCAGTGGGCAGCCTGTGTCACTGCCAGGACGACTCCCCCCCCCCCCAGCGGGAGGATAGGTTAGCCTTTGTATCTCTGCCCACACTGAGAGATGAAGAGCTAGCCCCCGTAGTAGCAGGGAGCTAAGAGCCCGACGCCAGCCTCTTCCAAGGAGGGGCCCCCTAGCCTCCTCATGGGGAGTGAGGAGGCAGAAAGCCGGGAATGGCCCGTGCCAGAGGCAGCCCCCCCCATTCTCGGAGAACAGAGGCCTGTGCCAGAATCCCAGGGGAGGCCAGTACTCCCCAACATAACAGCAGAGGGCTCTGGGGTCCAGGGGCCCAGCAGAAAGCCTCCCCCCCAGGGGAACTTTGCGAGGACTCCCCAAAGGGTTAGAGCGCTCCCTCTCCGTTTGCCCGACCCTCTTAATCCGCGGGCCTTCGCCCAGCCCCTGTGCAGTTCGTTCAGGCCCCCATCCAGATGGGGGGGGCGAGTTCCCCGAAGGCAGGGCCACAGCTAGCCCAGGCACCGCTCAGTGGGTGCTCAGTGCTGCGTATTGACTGGGACGCAGCCGAGACTGCACCCTGACCGCCGCGCACTTCCGGGCGGGTCCAGTGTCCCGAAGGTACCTAAGGAAAGGCGAGATGGTCACCAGCCCAGGCTCCTTCCTCCCGCCTGTTCCGAAGGCCGTGGGCTGCTCTGTCCTCCCTGGCCTTCCACAAGCTGGGGGGCCCGGGGCCCAGCTCTGCCTGATTGCGGCAGCTTGGGGAGCCTCTCACAGCCCCGGAGAAGAGCTTCGGGCTCAAAGGTCTGAGGAGTGGGGGGGCAGGCTGGCCCCCAAAGCTCTGAGCAGGCTCCAGAGCCTCCAGGGGAGGCAGGCCATTTATCCATCAGCCGAAGCCTGGCCTGGCAACCTGCCCACTGCTCGTGGCCGTGGGAGCGGGGGTGGGGAGAGGGAAAGGAGCCGGACCTTGTTCTGGGGGCACCCTCACCCTGGCTGCCGGGACCTCGGGATCCTCAGCATCACCAATGGCTTTCCAGTTTTCCCATGGGCCGCTCCGGAGGACGTCCTTCCAGTTTTATCAAACGGTTGGATCCTCTCAGGTCTAGGAATTGGGTGGATTGCTTCATGGAGCATCAGGAAAACTTGGATTCGAGTCTGCCCTCACACAGGCTAGCTGGCCAAGTCGGGAACTCCGTCAGCCTGTTCCTCACCTGTAAAATGGAGCACCTCCCTCCCAGGGCTGTTGTAAGGCAGACACTACAGCGCTTTCAAGGCTCCATGCCCTTCCAGCACCAGCCCATTAACCTAAGGGGGATGGAGAGAGAAGGAGCCCAGCCCGGAAGGGACCCCCGAAGCCAGGTCGGTCAACTTCCTCCTCTCGAAGATGAGAAACAGGCTGGGCCGTTTGCCCATGATCCTACAGATAGCAAGTGACCGTCTCAGTCTCCTCGTCCTCCCCCGCCAGGGCAATACCCCCAACTACTCCCCCCCCCCCTTTTTTTTGGTTCATCGATCCCTTGAGATCCCAGATCCATTCTTACTCCAAATAAAGTTGATTTTTATTCTTTTTCTATAAAGTAATTTCTTCTGAGTTTGGTGTAGCACTAAATGTAGAAATCAGTTGGGTGGTATGGCCCAGTTATCAACAATGAATAGCTCTCCCATTCTTTACTGCTTCTTTTAGATCTGTATGCAGGCTCTTGTCATTGTATTTAGGTAAATGTCGAATGCATCCTGGTAGGTTAAAACAAAGATATTAATGATTTTTGTTTTCTCTTTTTGTTGGGGTTTGTTAGTTTCCAGTAGAAAGGCTGATGATTTTTATGGCTTTATCTTGTTCTGGCCCTTTTACTGAGGTTGCTTTTGCCATTTGTTATCCTCCTTCACTCATTATATATTTGGAAGTATTTCTGAGTAAACTCCCATGCTTTCTGCAAAAGGATAATTCTGTCTCGTCTTTGCTTATGTTGTGTAATGTCAAGTGTTCTTTCTTTTCAAAGGACCATCAGTAGCATTCCTAGATCTTTGTCCAACAAATTGTGCAGAGGGGCCATCCTTGTCTTACTCCTGTACTTACTGGGAAAACTTCTAGAATTCTGTAATTGCATTGTATGCTCTTGTTTTATTTATGAATTTCTTTTTGCCATTAAAATTTTTTTGAGTTCCAAATTATTAGCTCCTTTCTGTATTGAGAAGGCAAACAATATGCTATAAATTGTCCATGTAAAGTTTGGCAAAACATTTCTGTGTTACTCATGTTGCAACAATAAAAACAAAAACCAAGAAAAAGCAAAAAAAAAAATAAACTTAAAACACACTTCAAGCTTTACTCAATCTTCCTCTGGGGACAGATGATAATATTTTTCATCATAAGTCTTTCTGAATAGCCTTGAGTCATCATTGTATGGCTGAGAAAAGCACAGCTGACCATTGTACAATATTGTTGTTTTTGTGTACAATGTTCTCCTGGTTGTGCTCATTTCATGCAAGCTCCAGGTTTTTCTGAAATAATCCAGCTTATCATTTTCTAAAGTACAATAGTATTACATAAGATTGAGATGTAATTCTCCAATTGATGGGGAACCACTTTCCAATTTTTGCTACCACAAAAAGAGCTGCTCTAAATATTTTTGTACATTTAAGTCTTTTCTCCTTTTTTTTTTTTTTTGGAAGTCTTTGGGATATAGACCTAAGAATGGCACTTTTGGATCAAAGAAAGGCACGTTTGATAGTCCTTGGAGCATAGTTTCAATTGCTCTCCAGAATAGTTGGATCAGCTCACAACTCCACCAACAATGTATCAGCGTGCCTATTTTTCCACATTCCCTACAGCATTAGTCATGTTAGCCAATTTGCTTGGTGTGAAGTGGTACCTCAGAGTTGCTTTAATTTGCATTTCTCTAAGAGTGAGTTAGAGCATTTTTTTATGTAACTATCCATAGCTTTGATTTCCTTTTCTGAAAACTGTCCGTTCATGTCTTTGACCATTTATCAACTGGAGAATGACTTTTATTTTTATAAATTTGCCTCAATTCCCTTGAATTTGAGAAATGACACTTTTATTAGAGGAACGTGCTATACAATTTTTTCTTCCAGCTTCCTGCTGTCCTTCCTAATTTTGGCTACATTAGTTTTGTTAGTGTAAAAGCTTTTTAATTTCATTTAATCAAAATGTTCTATTTTATTTTCTGTGATCCCCTCTACCTCTTGTTTCATCATAAACCCTTCCCTTTTCCATAGATTTGACAAGTAAACTCCCCTAATCTGCTCATGACATCATCCTTTATATCTAAATCATTTCTCCATTTTGATCTTATCTTGATATACAGTGGGAGGTATTGGTCTGTGCCTAATTTGTAAGTTCTCATTTTAAATATTTATTCTTGATCATTTAATAATTCCTTGGTTCCTATACTTTTGAGGACTTTTTTTCCCCCACAAGAGGGTCTGGTAAGCTGTAAAAGGCCTTTTTCCCCCTTCTCCCAGTGTTCACAGCCTGGCAAACAAACGATTATGAAATTAAAGCTTCCCCAGCTTCCTGCTGTGTTTCAGGCTGCTGGGCCACTGTGGAAACTTCCCATTCTTCCACCGCATTGGCTTCTCCCATGTATCAGAACCCCTGAAATGCTTATTAGGAGACTGGTGCTTTCTCCACAATGACGAGATGAATTGTGAACCCCCTTCTTGGAACCTGAGGTTTATTTGAGAAATAATATTAAAGTGAAGGACATTTGTTTTAAAATTATTTTTGCATGTATATTCATTTGAGTCACTGAGCATTTGTCATCTTTAAACAGCCAGAGAAGCAACTTTGACTGAAAACCCTTAGATGAAATGCCTGGGAATATTTCCCCATGCCGTGATTTAACCCCCACTTGGCAAAGGTTTTTTGTTATCAGAACTTCTGGCCCTTAGAGAAGAAATTTTCTAGTCTCCCAACTTGAAGTCCATTTTTTTTTGAGGAAGCCTTTAACATCTCTTCTTAATTCTAGTGCCTTCTCTCTGATAATTATTTCTTTTATTTGCCCTGTATAGAGCTTCTCGTATATATGGCTTTGCATTTGTCTTTATCATCAGGTTGTGAACTCCTTGAGGGTAGATCCTGTCTTTTGCCTCTTGTATCCTCACTGATTAGCACAGTACCTGGCATATAATAGGTTTGTGGTAAATGTTTATGGTTTGATTAATTCATCAATCAGTCAGTTTGACAGCTGAGTGGAAGATGGACTGAAGTGTGGAAAGATATGAGTGAGGTAGTTGCTATTAGTACCCCACCTTACAGATGATGAAACTGAGGCAAACAGAAGTTGATGACTCTCCCAGGGTCATTTAAAACCCTCTTTGCTTGTTCTCTCACCAGAGCTTCCTTCCAAAAGGATAGAGCGGGTAGCCCTCTTGTCTCAGGGTGTGGAAAATTTCTCATCTCTCCGGAGGGTCTCATTCCACCAAGGCTCATCCTCGTGCTTCTCAAGACTCACTGTGGCCAACCAGGTAGGAAACCTAGCTGTGCTGAAGCTGGCTGGTATCCAGTCCATCGTAGAGGGGCAGGGCCTGCAGAGCCCATGCCCACAGGTCACAGCTGTGCACATGGCTTGGCAGGGAGACTTTAGGGGACAGTTTTCTTAACTACCTGCGATCTGTCTTGCAGACATTAATCCTTTGTAGCCTGCTAAGACTAGTCATAGTCAATTGTCATGGGCTTTTAGAATCAGCAGTAGTAAAATATGATGAGCAGGATGGTCTCAGAAAAACCTGGATGACTTTTGTGAACTGACACAGAGTCAAGTAAGCAGAACCTGGCAAATGTTGTGCACACTAATGGTAACTGTGATAGCTACAGCTCTTCTCAGCAACGCAGTGATCCAAGACAATTCAGAAAGACATGATGAAAAAATGCTGTCCATCCCCAGAGAAATGCAGATCAAAACCTACTTTTGTTCACTTTTTTTTTTTTTTGGTCTGTGTCTTCTTTCATAATGTGACTAATATGGAAACATGTTTTGTATGACTGTACATGGTATAAACCTATCTCTCAAATTGCTTATTGTCTCAGGGAGGGGAAAGGAAGCAAATTTGGACAATTTAAAAAAAAATGGATCTTAAAGATTGTCTTTACATGTAATTGGGAAAGAGATCTTTAAGAAAGAATTTCAATTGCTCAGTGTGGGTACAGGCTATATCGACATTGTCAAGAAAAAAAAAAGACTTACAACCAGCTTATACTGCTATTGCCCATTCCCAGTGCTCCATTGGCCAGCTCAGTGCTTTTGCCTGGCATGATCTTTGCCTTAATTGCTGGTTTCCTTCAAAACTCAATTCAAGCACCATTTTCTGCATATTATTATTACAAATATATTACAACTAATGCTTGCTGTAGGTTTTAGATAGATACCGCTTATTATTTTAAGGATACTGCTTTATCCCTATGTTCTCCAGTGTTTTTAATTGGAATGGGTGCTACATTTTGTCAAAAGCTTTTTCTGCATCTATTGAGATTATCATGATTTCTGTTGGTTTTGTTCTTGATATGGTGGAATATGGTAATAGTTTTCCTGATAATGAACCAATTGTGCACTCCTGGTATAAATCCTACCTGGTCATAGTGTATTATCCTGCTGATAAGTTGCTGTAATCTCTTTGCTAATATTTTATTTAAAATTTTTGCATCAGTGTCATTAGGGAGACTGGTCTGTAATTTTCTCTGTTTTGGCTCTTCCAGGTTTTGGTATCAGTACCATATTTGTGTCATAGAAACAATTTGGCAGGACTTCTTTATCTATTTTTCCAAATCGTTTACATAGTAGTGGAATTAACTGTTCTTTAGATGTTTGGTAGAATTCACTTGTCAATCCATCTGGCCCTGGAGATTTTTTCTTAGGAAGTTCCTTAATGGCTTCTTCAGTTTTTTTTTCTAAAATGTGACTATTTAAATAATTTATTTTCCCTTTTGTTAATCTGGGCAATTTATTTTTTTATAAATATTCATCCATTTTGGTTAGATTGTCCAATTTGTTGCCATACAATTGGGCAAAATAGCTCCTAATTAATGCTTTGATTTTTTTCCCCATTGGTACTGTTTCCCTTTTGATTTTTTGATGCTGTTGATTTGTTTTTTCTTTTCTTTTTCGAATCAAATTAACCAAAGGTTTATCTATTTTGTTTTTTTCTTTCATAAAACCAATTCTTCATTTTATTAGTTCCATAGTTTTCTTAGTTTCAATTTTATTCATTTCTCCTTTGAGTTTCAGAATGTCTAATTTAATTGGCCTCCTTGACTCCCAGACAAGCCTCCATTCCTGCCTCTGTGCCTGCAATGCTCTCCATCCTCCCCTTTCCCTTGGAGCATCCCCAATTGCTCTTTCCACTTTCCTGATTTGTTCCTGCCTTCTCCCAAATCTGTGTCCTTATTATGATCTGCCAGTAAAGTGTGAAGACCAGCAATAGCCCCTCTTCTATGCCCCACCCCCCAATGCAACCAGGGCATGTCTCCAGCTCCTAGGCCAAGCTGCCAGAGAGGGAGGACCTTCCAAGAAGTCTAGTTGAACGTGGGAAATAGACGGTCAGTGCTGCTGTCCCCACAGCAGCCACAGAAGCAGGGTTCTCTGAACTTCCAGGCCCTTGGTCCAGCCTTTTCAGCGCTGCCCTTTAGCCAACCCTGCCATCCTTTAAGCTAGCCTCCTATACTTTTCCTTCCTCTCATTGCCACCCTCCTAGAAAAATCTCTGGGAAGACACTGGCTTCCTTTTCTCACACTAACTTCTTGATCTGAATTCGGCTTCTGACCTCCCTGTGTAAGCTCCCAACCGCCCTCTCCAAGGATCCCTTAACGGTTAAATCCGAAGGCCCTTTCTCGGTTCATTCTTCTTGTGGACAGCCTTGGGCACCTGGACACTCTCCCCTCCCTGGACGATCTCCAAAGGTTCTCCTTCTTCTGTTTGTCCATTTCTTCGTATTTCCATCATCATCCTCCCTTGACCTGCACGTGGGCGCCCCAGTCCACCGTCCTCTTCCTGCCATGGTCTCAGCTCCCCTGATTCCCTGATGGCCTCTGTGAGTGAATCCCTCTTCCCTCCGTGTTTGAGTCTCCTCCCAAGCTGATTGCTGGCCATCACCCGGATGGCTGGGGTGGGGTGCGGGGGGGGGGGGGTCACCTCACTCTCAGCACGGCCCAAACTGGCGGAGAGGTGCAAAACTCCTGCTTGTCACCATTCTGTCCGACACCTCTCTCCCCGCTTCTGCGGTCACCCAACTCGGGCCCCAGGAGAACCCAGAACCGCAGGCGAGGTGCGAGGCGGCAGGCCGGGTGACCGGTGCTGGCTCACAGCCTGGCGGAGGGGACTTGGGCCGGGCCATGGACGCTGCATTGGTGAGCGTGATCAGAGAGAGGAGGGTCTCCCAGGGGGAGGCCGGGGCCCCCGGCCGCAGGTTTGAAGATCTTCCACACCTTTGGCGCTTGGCCCTCCCATGGCCTCTTCCTGTCTTCCTTGGGGGGCTGGCCCCATGCTGGAACCCTCCCACGCCGCCTCCCGGGGGTCTCCATCTTGCCCCTCGGACTCTGCGGCCAATAAGACGTGGGCTGTGGAGACGTTCAGCCCTGGCCAAGGTGGGTTTAATAACCGTCTCCTGAGCGCCTCTACATTGGGTGACTGGAGGGGATGCTCCGGAGGTCCATTAGCCCCACGCCGCGGCTCTCTCCCTCGGGGTCTCATTGTTGTGGCGGCGGGGGCCCCCTCGTCCCGCCGCCCATCCGGATTCACCACCTCCCTGCTCTGCCCGTCCATTCAGCCTGCCGCGTGGGGTCTCCTTTCCCAGCTCACTCCCAGCAGGCCGCTGCCCCAAACCACGAGCAGGACATGGTGCCCAGGGCCGAGAACCCAGCTGGTGCTTCATTGTTGCTGTTTGTCCTTCCCTTTAAGAGTGTGGTGATATCAGGGAGTCATGCTGGAAGTGCAGAAGTGAGGGGGGCTGGGCAAGATCACCTGTGCTCAGGAACCACCGGCCGGCAGGTGGAACGGTGACGTAGCCGGAGGAGCCGCGCCCTTGCCCCGCCTCCCCCTCCTAGGCTCCCCGGGCTGCAATTCAGGGATTCCTAGTCCTTTCCTGGCTGCCTCAGTATTCAGGGGTCCTTCTGGGATCTGGGCCAGCCAGCTGCAGGAACTTGGGCTGGGGGGGGGGGGGAAGGCTGGTCTCTGGCCTCAGTCTGTTTTCCGGTGAAATGGGGACGCTTCCCAAAGCCTCTACTTTCTGCCTGGCCCAGCTAGGGCAGGTGCGCCCGGGAGGAGGGCGGGGCCAGGGGAGGAGCGCGCACGCGCAGACCCCGCCTTCCCTCCGAGGCTGTCAGTCGGGAGCCCCGCCCCCTCCTTTCCCGCTCACGTCCCACCTCCGCGGCGCCATCTGCACCCTCCATTGGTTGGCGCGCCCGTCGTTCCCGAGCCGGGGCCAATGAACGCGCGGCACCGGGGGGCGGTGACAGGCGGCGGCGGCGGCGACTACGGCGGCTGCTCTGAGGAGCTGCGGGAGCTGAGGCGGAGGCGGACGATGTGAGCGGGCGCCCAAGCGGGTTTTGTCGGCGGCGCCATGGGGGCGCTGGGCCCC
>JAJPUD010013786.1:12551-42978 GCA_023553655.1 Myrmecobius fasciatus
CCCACGGCCCCGGGCGCCGGTCGCCTGCTGCAGCCCATCCGCGCCACGGTGCCCTTTCAGCTGCTGCGTGGGGGGCCCAGCCCTCCGACCCCCGACCCCCCGAGGCCCCAGGGCCGTCCCCGGCGCAGGAGCGGCTCCCCGGAGCCCCGAGGTAAGGGCGCCGAGGGAAAAAGTGGCTTGGGGGCGTGGCGGAGAGAGCCTCAACTGCAGCCCCGGAGAGATGTGGGAAGGGGCTGCTCTGGGTGGACCCCCTCGAAGATGGGGTGTGAGTATGTGTGGAGAAGGTCGCGCGTCCGTGTGTGCACGCGGCGGCCCCCCCCCCAGCGCCCCGGGGGGCTTCTCGGCCAGCAGAGCCCTTGACTGCATGGACTGCCCCTTGTCATACCGGGTTGGGCGGGCAGCGCCGCGGGGGTCCTGTAATTGGTGCTCGGCGGGAGGCCGCCCCCTCCCCTGCCCCGCCCCCATCGCCAGCTGCTGCAGAAACTGACAAGCTCCCGCAAATCGGGAATGAATGAATGAATGAATGAATGAATGAATGAATGAATGAAAACGACGTGATCGCCCTGATAATGCCCACGCGTGCGCGAGTGATGCCCTGCACCGTGCCCCCCTCCCCCGCGGGGCTTGCGACGTCGTGCATGAGGTTCCTGTGGGCTTCCTCCCAGAGGATTTGGGAGCCCCAGGACCCCCCTTTTCCCCCCCTCCCCCCCCAGGAGCAGCGGGTTCTCTTTTCCGTGACTGCAGAGCCGATCCCCGGGATCCCAGGCCCGGGGTCAGGCTAGGCCCTGCTACTCCTGCTGCTGTGACGTCACTCCAGCCACTGATGAATGAAAACAGCGGCCCTCGCTGTCCCCCCCTCCCCCAATGGTAGCACCTGGGCTGCCTAGTCAGGGTGAAAGGGGGGAGGGGCACCGTGGGTGGGATTGGAGTCATGAGTGGACTGGGGCGGCTGGGTGTGAGTTACTGAGGTCAGGACCGTGGGGGTCAGGGGGTGGCCTCTGGCTCCCCATTGGGCTTACTGACCTGATGGAAGGAGGGATGCTTGTAGCAGACTTTGTTGTTTAACCCGCGAGTGGGGGCGTTTTCTTTAATCATGAGATTGCCCACATCTCTGGGAAGCGGTTTTATATGATTAAAAGAAGTGGACATCGGAGTGGAGAACTGAGGCCAGTTGTCGGCCCAAATCCAGATGGTGGGATTTAATTTTATTGAGGTTTTTATGCTAATGGGCCTGTCTTTCTGCTTGTTGGGGCTGGGATTTTGTGCCTAATGGAGATGGGACCCTAGGAAGACCCTCTGGGATTTCCCCAAATTTGGACTAAGTGACCAGAGGGAAGGAGGAAGGAGTTAGTTTATTTCTTCTGACACTCCTTCCCAGGTGGTTTTTGCCAAAGGCATCCAAAAACAAGACTGCTCCTTCCTGTCGGGGCTCATTGCTAGTGAAGACTCTCCGGACTTGTTCCAATTTTGGAAAGCCTCCAGTTACTGTGGAGAAGGGGCCCCTGAAGGGGTCCCCTTGAATTTGCAAATTCCCTTTTGAACCAGGGACCAGATTTTCCAGAACTCCAGGAATAATGTGACCACTTGAGCTCTTCTTGGACACCGAGCTGGACTGGGCTGCTGAGAGGTCTCCCACTTAGCCAACAGTTGGATGGAAGGGGCTGCTTGCATTCATCCATTTTACATGGAAGGACCGACCCAGCTGGCTCTTAAGCCTCCCCATGGGCTTTGATGGCTTGCTTTGGGCCTCCGTTGACCTTTGTGGCTCCCGTAGAGATAAATTTCCTGAGAAGCTTTCTTCAGCTGGGACCCCATCCCCAAATTAGGCTTCTCTTTCTGAAAATAGCCTTTAGGAAAGGAGGCTAAGCTCAGTCAGGGACCCTGAAGGAAGGGGACTTGGGGCCTCCATGTTGTCCAGGGGACTTGGTGCTTGGAGTGAGCGGCTTGCCATTCCCTCTGTTCTGCAGGCCTGCTTATTTATGTCCCGATTGTGTCCCCACATAGCAGGCGCTTCATAATACGGAGGCTTGACTGGTTTTAACTCACATGGTTACTTAGAACACGCAGTTTTTTTAGTCGTTTCTCTGTGCTTTGCGAGGATGCCAACACGTGAACACGCCATTAGCCATAACATGAATGTTCAGGTCATTCCGAGTCTCCGTCCTGCTCTTTGTGACCAGGGAGAAATTCAGGATCACTTTGGGACAGAGCTTCTTGGCATTCCATCCCGCCAGTCACCATCTCTCTCCTTGGGGGACAGAATGCCAAGAAATGCATGCGGATGTCTGAGAAACCACCGAGACTATGATGGCGAAATGGGTCAGAGTGCCCCCAGCCCTGCAGGGGCAGTGGTCCCCACCTCCCCCTTACCTCCTCATTTTCCCCCCACTGCCTTCTCCCTCAGACTGTACGTTCCTTGAGGGCAGGAGTCTCCCTTCCCCCTCTGTGTGCCCTTAGTGCAGTGACCACAAGTGCTCCCTGGAGGCTTGAGCCTTGGGCCACTTTGCTTGTTGCTCATGGCTGGGAGATGAGAGAAATAGACTGGGTCAAGAGCATGATGGAGCGGAAGAGGCATAGCAGTGGGCCAGGTGCTGGCCAGGGGCCTGGGCTAGGAGGGCGTCAGCTTGTAAGCAGAGTCACGCCAGGGTCCTTTCGTGGTTTCCTTCAGTGGACACATGGTACCTCCTGCTCTTTGGACTCCGAGCCAAGATTTTGTTCTCATTTCCCCAAGAAGCAAATGCCCTAGGAGCAGGAGGTTTCTGGCTCTCTCACAGTGGGGGGAAGAGACAGAGCCGGGAACTGGGATGCTTTTGCAGCTGTGCCATGTCAGGTGGAGCATCGGCGTCCCTTCACTTCTGCCCCGTGGTCTAGCAGGCTCTTTGTGAATGCCCAGTGTGAGATGAAACTTGCATAGGAAAATCGTGGCTGAGAAAAGGAGCAGAGTCCACCAAGGGTCTTCTTAGCAGGGTCAGGGAGTGCCCCCTGCATCCAGTCCATACACCTCCAGACAAGGAGAGGGACCAGAGAGCGAGGGCCGAGGATTAAAGGGAACATGAGTGTGCTAGAGAAGGAAATGGGCAGACTTGGCCCAACTGAAGTGGAATGAAGCAGGAGAGCGTCTGCTCTGACAGCATCACGGAGACGAGACCGATTGCCTCGAGCAGGTGGATCAGCGCCACGGTGAGACCCCCGGTCCTGACCAAGTGCCAGATGTGCAGGCTTTTGTGGCTCTCATTCATTTGGGAGTGGGTGGGAGGCTGAGATGCTTGTAAAAATAAGTGTATGCTAGTGTAAACCTTGCATATCTAGGGGTCTAATTATGGGTCTTCCTTGGAAGTGCCTGAGCCAGTCTTGGGGAAGTACCCAGGGCTCAGTGGCGCACGTGCTCCTGAAGTCTGTTCTTTGGTGTGGCTAATACTGAGACCCGGTGTAGAAACCAGCCTCATCTGGAGCCAATATTATTTCAACATCACATTGGAAATCCTAGCAATAACAATAAGAGGAAAAAAGAAATAGAAGAAATCAGAATGGATTATGAGGTAATAAAACTATCTCTTTTTATAGATGATAATATAAGGTATTTGGAGAATCATAATAAACTAAAAGTTAGTTGCGACAACAATTTTAGCAAAGTAGCAGGACATAAAGTAAATCCACATAAATCACCAGCCTTCCTATATATCACCAACAAAACCGTGCAAGAAGAGATAGAAAGAGATACCCCATTTAAAATAATTGTAGACAGTATAAAATACCTGTGAATACACCTGTGAAAACAAACTCAGGAACTATATGAATAAAATTATAAAAACAATTTTTTATCCAAATAAAGTCAGTTTTAAATAATTGGAGAAATATCAGTTTTTTATGGGCAAGACAGGACCAGTATAAAACAAATGACAATATTACCCCAATCTCTTTATTCAATGTCATCCCAATTAAATTACCAAAAAATTATTTTACTGAATTAGAAAAAATTCATTGGAAGAATAAAAGATCAAAAATATCAAAGGAACTAAAGAAGAAAATGAAAAGGAAAGAGGGTTAGCAGTACCAGATCTTAAAACTACATTATAAGCAGTAATTATCAAAACTATCTGGTACTGGCCAAGAAATAGAAATGTAGATTAGTAGAACAGAGTACCAGCAGCAAATGACCATAGTAACCTTGTGTTTGACAAATATAAAGACAAGTTTTGGTAATGAAAATTTATTGGTAAAAATTGTTGGAAAAACTGGGAAACAATCTGGCAGAAATTGGCTGTAGACCATTATCTTACACCGTTTACCAAAATAAGGTCAAAATAGATATCTGATCCTGGATATAAAAAGAGATATTACAAGAAAAATTGAAAAACATGGAACATCTTACCTATCAGACTTATGGACAGTTGAACAATTTATGAATAAAAAATAGAGAGGATTGTCAGTTATAAAATGTATAATTTTAATTATTTCAAATTAAAAAGCTCATTACAAATAAAATCTAAAACCATTGTAACTAAAATCAAAAGAAAAACAGAATTTTTTGGGGAAAAATTTATAAACAGTAAGGTCTCATATCTCAAATATATAAAAACTTTGTCAAATCTAGAAGAATATAATCATTCTCCAGTTGTTAAATGAGAAAGAATATGAACAGGCAGGTTTCTGATGAAAACAAAACAATGTATAGTCATATAAAAATGCTCTAAATCGTTATTGATAAGAGGATGCAAATGAAAACAACCTTGAGGTATCATTTTGTATTTATCAGATCTGCTAAAATGACTAAAAAGGAAAGTGACATATCCTGGAGAGGATGGGAAAAAAGGGAACATTATTTCACTGTTGGTGAAGTTGAACTGATGCAGCCATTTTAGAGATCAATCTGGAATTATTCCCAAAGTGTTATAAACCATGTATACTCTTTGATTTGGCAATACCATTTTCAGTTGTGTGTCCCAAGGTGATTAGAAAAAAGGAAAAGAACCTCTATGTTCTAAAATATTGATAGCAGCTCTCTTTGTGGTTGCTTAGAACTGGAAATTGCAGAGATGCCCATCAATTGGAGAATGGCTGGACCAATTGTGATATATGATTGTGATGGAATACTACTGTGCTATAAGAAATAATGAGCTCAGTAATCGTAGAAAAACACAGAAAGACCTGCATGAAAGAATGAAGTGCGAAATGAAGAGAATGTTGTATGTAGTAACAGCAATAATGTGTTTCCCCTCAATTCATAGTATTTTATTTTTTTCCAATTACATGTAAAGATAGTGTTCAGCATTTACTTTCGTAAGATTTTTGAGTTCCAAATTTTTTCTCCCTTCCTTTCCTTCCCTCTCCCCAAGATAGCAAGCAGTCTGATGAAGGTTATACATGTACGTGCTGTGAAAGAAAAATCAAAAGAGAAAAACGAGAAAGAAAAAAACAAAAAACTGAAAATAGTCGGATTCAATCTGCATTCATTCTCCTTAGTTCTTTCTCTGGGTGCGGATGACATTTTCCATCCTAAATCTATCAGAATTTTCTTGGATTACTGTATTGCTGAGAAGAACCAAGTTTGTCATGATTGATCATCTCACAATCTAACTGTTGTTTTAAGAACAACTTTGAGCAAATAAGTCATTTTAATTTTTTGCCAAAAAAAGCCATTTTAATGATTATAAATACCCAAATTTACCGAAAAGGGATCTAGGAAGGAACATGCTATCTGCATCCAGAGAAAGAACTGATAAATAGCAGAGTGTGCAGAATGGTTTTACACATATACATGCGCAGACACATATATGTATACATATGTATATACACACACACATTTGTATGTACATATATTTGTGTCTAACAGCAGCCACCTGTAGGGTGGGACATTTGAGGAGGGAAGAAAAATATATTAAAAGTGCACAGCAGAGAATAAAAGAAAATGTAGAAGAAAGGAAAGCCGAGGAGCTCTGAAAATGTCTAGTTACTTAGACAGATTTTCAAAAATAGTCACCCATAATGTAAACTTGTGCCTTTATAGGGATCCTTCTTTTTAGGGTATGCTGTACTCATGGAAATATTTTTTGTCTTTATATATTTTAAGTTTGAAATGAAAAAAAAGCTAAAATTAACCCCCAGAAGCTGATGAACATGAAAAGAAAGTGATGGGGAGCCTGGAAGAGGGGGGGCTGGGTGCCCAGAAGATGCCGGAGTTTGGAGGCCATCAGAGGCTGAGTTGGGGTCTGGAGATGAGCAGAGACGTTCTCAGAATGCTTTGCTGAGAGGAGGAGAGGAAGGGCATAGGAGACTCCAGCACAGAGCCCTGGAGGGTTCCCACCACCTGGCCCTGGGGTCCCTTCAGCATGTCTGGCTCTCTGTGACACTATTTGGCAGAGGTGCTTGGGGTGGGGTTGCCATTTTCTTCTCCTGTCCATTTTACAGATTGAGAAACCGAGGGGGGAAGTGGGGAGAAGGAGGAGCACAAATGCACTGGGGTGCCCTATAGAGCCTGTAGAGTCCCTGGGAAGCTGGCGCTGGTACTCCCACTTATCCAAGGCTTAGTGCTCCCCCAGAGTTATCCCAGAGGCCTTTTCTGGACCCCCCTCCATCTCAGCATATTTTGTTTGGACTGCGCTCTGAGTGTGTTGTCCCTTGGCTCACTCTGCCCCCAGTCCAGGGAAAGGTCCTAGAGGTTGGGGTTATTTTGTTTTGTCTTTGTGTCCATTGCCCAAGAAAGTAAATGGTTTAAGTCAGGTTGAATATTTCATCCTTATTCCCCCTTTCACTTCTGACCCATGGTCTGGCCTCCCTCTCCCTGTTATTTTTTGGACAGTGCCGATCTGGAGAGAATATTCCCTTTGTGGAGGGCTTGGGCCAGTTCTGGATGGGTTCTCCTATACCTTCATGCCTGATGGAAATTTGCTCTCTTAGTGTTTCAGTTTTCAATAGTATTTTATTTTCCAAATACATGTTAAAATCGTTCTCAGCATTCGTTTTTGCAAGACTTTATGTTCTGAATTTTTCTTCTCCTCTCTTTTACCTTTCCCCTCCCCAATATGTGCAGTTCTTTTAAACATAATTTTACATGTGCAAGAAAAATCAGACCAAAAGGGGAAAAAATCATGAGAAAAGACAAACCAAAAGTGAAAACACTGTTTTGATCACCTTCAGTCTCGGTAGCTCTCTCTCTGAAGGTGAATGGTATTTTCTATCCCGAGTCTATTGGAATCGCCTTGAGTCACCACATTTCAAAAGATCATCATATAGTCTTGTTGTTGCTGTGTACAATGACCTCCTGGTTCTGCTGATTTCACTCAGCATCAGTCCCATGTAAGTCTCTCCAGGCCTCTCTGAGATCGTCCTGCTGCTCGTTTCTTACAGAGCAATAATATTCCATGACATTTATATGCCATAATTTATTCAGCCATTCTCCAATTGATGGGCATCCCTTCAGTTTCCAGTTTCTTGCCACTACAAAAAGGGCTGCCACGAACATTCTTGCACATGTGGGTCCCTTTCCCTCCTTTAAGATCTCTTTGGGATATAGGCCCAGTAGAGACACTGCTGGGTCAAAGGGGATAACTTTTTGAGCATAGCTCCAAATTGCTCTCCAGAATGGCTGGATCTGTTCGTTCACAGCTCCACCAACAATGTATGTGTCCCAGTTTTCCCACATCTCCTCCAACATTTATTGACATCTTTTCCTGTCACCTGATGGGGATTCTCAAGAAGCTGTTTTTGGGTGTGTCTTCCGAGCCCCTGCCTGGTGACCCTCATGCCGTTTCCTGACAACATGAGGAAATTGCCATTTTTCTTCAGTAGCATGGCTCCTTTTTGAGACTAGTTCCTAAACACAGATTTTTTGCATGGGGTGATTTTATTTTAGTTGTGATCATGCTCTGGGTCCAGAGGACTGGTAACCATAATGGACTGCTTACAGTGAGCGAGATTTAGGAAACAGCAATGAAGGACTATCTCTTTTTTTCCTCCTTGATTCTTGGAGCTGATGGAAATTTAAATTAAGTACTAGTAAAATTCACTCTAGAATGGTGGGTTGTTCCTGAGATAGGCTTTTACTGAGAGAGACTCATGTATATCTGCATGTAGTGAGTGCTGCTCTTTGCGCGGCGAGTTTAGTGAAGACTGCGCCATGGCCACAGCGATGAAAGTTTCACAATCACTTTTTTCTGTAATGACTGCAGGCCAGCTATTGAGCAGACAGGGTGGTTGTCAGTGTCTCAGCCCAAGAGAAGGTGTTTGGGGGGTACCGTTTCCCAGGCAGCCTCCCTCCTTGCTGCAGCAGCCTTGAATCTTAAAAAATAAATCTGTTTTCACTGAAATGATTGTCTCTACACTCAAAGCTTCAAGGCTTTTGTAACAAGCCCCTTGTTTCTCTGCATTGGTTCAGCATTTTCCTCGGTGGCTTGGCAGCCTCAGGAGTGTGTGCTGTATGCTGGGGATGGGCCTGTGATGCTGGAGAGCTCCTGCTGTGCAGTGGCGCTTCAGAGGGGCTGGAGCCCACCGAAGTCAGGAGTCACCCAACCTCGGACCCAAGCCTGATGAGGTCAGGGGGCAGCGTGCCGTGTGGCCGGCCCCTTGAGGATACCTGGAGAGGCCCTGGTCTGGGCTTTCATGGATCCGGGCAGGCTGGGATTCTTTCTGGGAAGTCTGACTGATTGCTCTGGCCAAGCAGACCCCATGCTCGGGGTCTGTAAATCCGGCGTTTCAGAGGGGGTACTCGCTGAAGGAGCAGTGATTATCCAGACCCGATCAAGGACTGGGACAAGTGACCCCCTTGTCGTAGAGATGGCCTTCTCTGGGGCATTTTGCCCAGTGCAGAGGACCAACATCAGGATACCACTAGAAAGACCCTCTGTCAGAAACACTGGTGCCCTCAGGGGCTGGTGACTGGCTTTTTCCAGACTCGAAGCTGCCCGCTGCGGTCAGTCCTCAGTGTCCTTTCTCAGTCCCAGCACCATGCCTGAGGGCCATGTTTCTCAGAGACTGGGGTGCCCCCTGCCCTGCCAGGGTGGCTGTTCAGCCTCTGCTCTGGCTGCCTCCTCTCCCGGCTGGACTCGCTTCTTGAGTGTCACTTAGCCCCTAAGCTCAGGAAGGACTTGGGATGTTTCAATACAGACTAGAGGGAATCCCAGGAGGGCTGACGCCATCTCCTGAGCTCATTGCTTCTTTCTTGGAGGAAGCCGCAGGGTCCAGCCAGGCCCCCTTCCCCAGCGGCCCCCTGGCCTTTCTGATGCGACCCGGAGGGTGCTCTCTGTCGCTTGCTTCTCCCTCAGCCTCCCTTTGGGGGTGCTGTCGAGGCCTCTTGTTTTGGGGGCCAGCTTCTGGGGGGGGGTGGACGACAGATGGCCTTTTCACAGGAGAGATGACCTTGGATTCTCTGTCCTGGTTCCCTCGGAGCCGTTCTTAGGTTGGGACAGACTTCCAGCTGAGCATTTTTATTTTCCTTCCATGGTTTTGGCCATGCTCCTGCTTGTCAGGGAGGACGATGGAGCCGTGCTGGCCCGGGAGCTTGCACAGTGTACCTGCCATGTGCCCAGGTGAATTCTAACACCCGCCGGACCAGCAAAAGGCCGCGGGCATGGCGCGTGGCCAGTTTGGTCATAGTGTAGAGATTTCTGGGATTTAGCGAAAGAATCCACCTGCCAGGTGAGTACCATAAAGTCACATCCAAATCTTTGAAAGCAAATAATAGTCACTCCATCAGGAAGGCCCAGCCAGAGCCCGGGGCCATTTCCCAGCTGGCCAGAGGGCAGCGCTCCCCTTGCCCCTCCACCTGGACTAGACACTTTGTGCCTGGGAAGGGAGGAGTTTGTAGTTTGGGGTGTCTGACCGTCTTGTCTTGTTGACGAGTTTCATGACATTTGAAGTCCCCCTAGACCCCTTGCTGAGCCGTAGGAGGTGGCCTTTGGGAGGGGCTGAGCCAAGCCGACCTCAGGTGTTTGGCCAGAAAGAGCCAGACTTGGCAGCAGGCCTGCCCTTGGAAGCCGAGCTTGGGGCTTTCTTGGTGGTCTTGGGGAACTTGGTCCCCTCCATCCTACAGAGGCATCAACCCTAGCACTGGGGCTGGGACACGGTGTGAAAGTGCTCTTCTGTTTAATGTCTCCAGGGAAAGGCTAGCCATAAATAACCCCATTTCCTGTTTACTGTGTACGTTGCCAGCAACAGGCGTTAAGTAGCATGGCATAGTAATCATGGTTAGGGCTTACACAGCGCCTCCAGGTGCTTTATAGAAATTCTCTTTGATCCTTCCAACAACTCCATCGTTGTCTGTTTTATAGACGATGGAACTGAGGCAAGCACGTTGAGTGACTTGCCCAGCATGACATCAGTGTCTGAGACCAGCTTTGAATTCAGATTTTGCTGGCCCCCGAGGCGTGTACCCGGCCTGCTTGGGGCAGAAGAAGGCACTCTCAGGCTGCTTCCAGGAGCTCCGTATTTTCTTGTATAGGTCAGAGTAGACACTTTCCAGCCAAATAGAAGCAGAGTTTTGCTTTCCACCCGTTGAGGCCAGTAGGTTCTTTATTTATTTTGTTGGCTCACAGCACTGCCCTCCACGCTTAAGCTTCCTGCTGGGGCTTCCTTTCCCGTTTCTTAGATCTCCTTGTGATTTCCAGAAAAGGGCCTAGGGTGTGGCCAGTCGGGCTCTGCCTCCATGCAGGAGCTCTTGGCAGGGACTTCTGGCCTTCCTTTGCTTGGTGGCCATGCACTTCCCCTCGTAGGGGTCTCTGCGTGCATTTCTTGGCTTCCTGCCCCTGCCTGGCTGATTTTGTGCCTTGATGGCGCATCGCTAATTATCGTCATGACAACAATGAAGAACGTGGAAATCTTTCTTTGCCAGATGTGTGGAGGAGGGCCCTAAGCCCGTCAATGGCAGAAAGCTCGTGCCCACTTTAAAGCCGCTTTGCTCATGGTAGGCTCTTGTGGGAACGCGGAACCACCTCCTCCATGCCCTATTGCCTTATGCCCTCTGGAACGCCTGTGCCACAGACAACAAACAACCTTACCTCCATCCTCTGTCTTTCCCTCTCCCACTCCTTCCTTACCTGGATATTGCTCAAACCCAGCTCCCTCTGGCGAGAGCCTTCCCAGAGATCCCTCCTCGCCCCTTCCCAGAGATCCCTCCTCGCCCCTTCCCAGAGATCCCTCTTCGCCCCTTCCCAGAGATCCCTCTTCGCCTCTTCCCAGAGATCCCTCCTCGCCCCTTTCCTCCTCGGCTCACTGGAGGGCAGGGAGAACGCTTCTTGTTCCCCATGGTCACGTCCAGGCTTCCCCCCCTCCATTCTTCACCAGTCTCTCAGTGCAGATTCAGGGGCCCCGTCTGACCACCGGTCCAAAACCCCGGGGCAGCGCGGCTCCTCCCTCCTAGGGGGTTCAGTCCCTGGCTCACACCTTTTTCTCCTCCCCAACTGCGGAATACAATTGGTCTTCCTCAAGCTCCTTCACCTCTCAGCCGTTCAGCTTCCCAAGTTCCCAGCCAATCTCGCCACTCACAAAGATAGCCGGCCCCTTGACCTTCCCATCGCCCACAAATGCAGCACCTCCCGGTGTGAGGTCCCCTTCTCTCACCGTCACAGACCCATTCTTTGTGCACCCAGTGAGCTTCCAGTCCTCGACCCCTTGGTCCTCTCCCGGCCGTGGCTCCTGCACCGATCCCCTTCTCCAGCCCCCCTATATCGCCAGTTATTCCAAGTCCTCCTTGGTTTTGTGCCACGCGGCCTCAACTGGGCCCTTGCTGCCAGGCCGTCTTCCTGGATCATCCCTAAGTCCTCCCACTCGCTTCTCCCAGATCCCTCCCCCCCCCAAGATCCCCCACTCTCTCAAGCTGAGAATCTCCTCAAGCTTTTTGGGAAACAAAGCGGGCTCTTTTGGAGTTTCCTGTTCTAGCCAGTCCCTCGGCCCCTCCCTTCCACGAGGAGCCTGCCCTTCCGCCTGTCTCCTGCCAGCGATTGGCCCTTCCCTGTCACTTATTTCCAGGCTCCCCTCTTCGTTGGCTCCTCCCTCCTGCTTACAAACAGGCTTGAATCCCCCACCTGAAAAAGTGTTTGGGCTCCTCCCCTCCCCTCCCGCTCCCATTTCTCTTCTCAGAAAGACTGGCCACAACCCCGCCCCCCCCCCCTTTTTCCCCTTCACACCCTTTAGCCCTTACAAGGTGCCTCCCTCCCGACCTTTCCTCCAAAGCTGCTCTGCTGTCTGAGCACCCAAATTCAGTGACCTTTTCTCTGTGCTCATTCTCCTTGACCTTGACCCTGTTGGACCCTCTCCTCTCTATGGGTTTTCAAGACAAGCCCTCCCCCCCCATTCTCTTTGCCCTTTAACTTCTTCCCCTCCAGATCACGCCATCCAGCCGTGGGGCTTCCTCAGGCCCTCACTCTGGGCCCTCTTTGCTTTCTTGGCATTCCGGCCCTTGGGGGAGCTTGGCAGTCCCCCCCCCCCGCATTTAATGGCTGCCTCCACGCTGCTGGGATGGCCTTCAGGCTGCGTCTCTAGCTACCCTGCAGACACCAGACACTCAGAAAGTCCGGAGCTGAACTTCTCCCCCCCACCCCTTACCCAGTCCATCCTCCTGGTCTCCCAGCCTTCCACCCAGCTGCCACCTCGGGGGCCTCCTTTTTTTCTTGGTTCCCATCCAACATGGGGCCAGGGCTGGTCTATTTCGCCTCCGCAGAATCTCCTGTTGGTTTATCCTCATCACAGCACCCCTGCCCGGGCTCCGTCCCCGGTTGCTGCCACCCTGCCTGGGCTGTTGGGTGAGCTGGAGAAGGTGATGGCCGGCCATTCCAGGGTCCCCACCAAGAAACCCGAGGCAGGGTCTGCAGAGGAACCCAGAAGGAGCGGCCAGTCTTGTCTCGCCTTGCTACACATCCTTTCCCCTCCCCTGGCTGGACATCCCGTGCTCACGGCTAGAGGATTTCATGGGGGGCTCACTGCTCTCAGCCAACAGTACAGCCCTTGTTTCCTCAGGCTCTGGAGAGTTCCGGCATCCCGACCCTCATCTTTGGGCCGGTCGGGAAGGCCTGGTCCCCTGCTGGCCTGGCAGGTGGCTGTTGTGGCTCCGGCCCCCCTGCAGAGGGGTCACCCATTTCCTTGTTCAGGGTGAGCGATCAGAATTCTCTTGGTGCCCAGTCCTTGCACACAGAGGGAGGTGGTGCTTTGTGCCCCTCTTCCAGCGGCCTCTGGAGCATCATCTGCTGTTTGAAGCCTTCCGGGTTTTCTACTGTCCAGTCCCCCTCTTCTCTCCCCACTCCCGCCCCCCAGCTGCTCATCTCCTGCCTGCTTGTGTTTATTTTGGCTGTCGCTGCCCACACACGTATCTTTTCCTCTGAGAAGTTGTTTTCTTGTTGGCATCTGTACCTAACATGGTGCCTCCTGGAACACTGAGTTTATACAGGCCCACTAGTGTGCATTGGCAGGAGACCCTCAGGAGGTAGTTGACGTTATCCAGGTCCCGGGACTTCAATTAGACCAGATAAAATAGGAATAATGTGTGTTTTCTTCATTAAACTGTTTCAAAGATGGAACTATTTTAACCAACTTATTGTATTACTAACTTATGCTAAGTCGGCTTACTGTTTTTATATTTCCATTCTAGCCGTTCTATATCAAGCCACAGACTGAGGGTACTAATATGAAGACCTAATATTTTCCCTTTTGACTCATTGGAGATGAGGCAATTTCATAATAATTAGGGCAATATTTTGATTGCTCCATCCACAACTAAATAGAACTTCTAATCACAACTCTAATCAAGAAACAATTTGTTGGGTTGAGGAAATAATTAATGCATAGCCATCTGCAGTTTCCATTGCTGCATTAAAATGCTCCAATGTCTACTTGAGGGTGAGTAAGGAGGCGGAGGAGAAGGATCACAGAGTGAAGAGGCAAAGTTGGGCAGCAGACAGTGGTGGGAGCAGAATGTAGAGAGAAATTTTAAAAAAGGAGATGGATTCTCAAGTGTCTCCTTGCCAATAAATCCAACAATTTAAGTGAGATGAAATTAACCCTCCCCCAAATGAACAGAACAAGAAATAGAAAACTTAAATAAGTCGATCACTGAAAAAAAGGAAAAAAAATTAAGTCATAAATGAAATCCCAAAGAACACTCCTGGAGACCTAACAGATTTACCATAAATTCTGTCAAACATTCAAAGAACAGTTAATTCCAATACAATACAATGTGCAAAAATATACATAAAAAAAGGATCCCATCAGTTTCCTTCTGTGATACAAATATAATCTTCACACCTAATCCAGGGAGAGTAAAGAGAGAGCAAGAAAACTTGACCAATGCCCGAATGACCATTGAAGCAAAAGTTTTAAATAACAGATTAGTAAAGAAACTCCAACAACATCTAAAAAAGATTATACCTATGGCCAAGTTGGGCTTATACCAGGGATTCAGAGTTGCCTCAGTCTTGGGAAAATAATAAAAATAATCAATAGCGACAGCAACAATGTGATTTTGTTCATGTGGACTCTTTTAACCAAATATCTGTTTCTATTTAAAAACAACAACCCGTGCATAAAAAATGTATCAGAAAACATAGGAATAGATAGACTTTTCTTTGATGTGATAAAAAGTTTTTGTCTAAAACTTCTATGTATGCTATTTATGAGGATAAACGAGAAGTCTTTTTAATAAAATCAGGGGTAAAGCAAAGCTGCCTATTGTCGCCAAAACCATTTATTACACCACTAGAGATGCTAGCATTAGCAATGAGATGAGGAAAATAAATTTAAGGAAATGGGACAGGCAAAGAGGAAACAAATTTGCAAATGATATGATGGCTTACACAACTCTGATTCAACTAAAATTAATTGTAATTATAACTTCTGCAAAATTTCAGGATATAAAGTAAATCCACCTAAGTATTTACCACTTTGTTTTGCCAATAAAACCCAGCAGGAAGGCATTGAAAGAGAAATTCCATTCAAAATAACCATAGAATCTAATAAGTTAGTTGAGAATCTACCAGCGAAGATGCACTCGGGAACTATATGGCTGCAACTAAACAAAGCATCATTTACAGAAATACAGACAGACCTAAAATTATTGTAGGAATATTAATTATTCGTGGTTTAGGATGAGCAATATCGTAAACATGGCAATTCCACCTAATTTATCTATTCAGTGGCTCACCAGTCATCCTGCCGAAACATTACTTTATAGAGGTAGGAAAAATTGAAAGTCTTTCAGACAAAAGATCAGGAATCTCAAAGAAAATAATGAAAGAATAAATAGGAGGCAAAGGGACTTGGTCAGACCCGATCTCAAACTGGACTCTAAAATAGTAAGGAAAATGATTTCACACTAGATTAAAAAAAAAAAAGGTGGGTCAGTGGAACATAAAATAGTAATGAAAATGATTTCACACTAGATTAAAAAAAAAAAAAAAAAGGTGGGTCAGTGGAACATTCTTGACACCAGGGCTTCTCAAACGTCTCCATTCGCAACCTCTTTTTGCAGGGGAAATTTTTGGGTGACCCCATCCCGAATGGGAGCTGAAGTGTTTCTGGCAGTGTTCGTAGGGGATCACACTCTGTCTGCCTCCACTGCCCATTGGCTTGTGAATTCGCTTTTGCAGCCTTTTACTGTTGCCCAGTTTTTTTACATTCAGTTATATATGGGATCGGGGCCTGCAGTTTAAATTCTGCTCAGTGTGCCATGCGGAGGCAGAGAGCTGGGAACTGACGGTCAGAGACTCCCCCGGAGGAACAGCTTGCTCACGATTGGCAAAACTGGAAGCCAGTCGGACAGCGGTCGGATTATGGTACCCACCAAGAGAAAGGGAAAAGAAATGGGTGCGGAAGGTGTCACAAATGAATCCTGGAGCCAGGAAGAAGCACCTGTGAGGGAAAATGCCCCAGTTGTAGGTGGGTGAAGCAAAGCCCTTTGTACAAACAGAGCAGCTCAGAAGGAAACCACTTACCTGGAGGGAAAACCTTGGCAGCCACTCGCCCTGACCAAGACTTCGTTTGCGAGATGTGGAACGAACCAGTGGGAACGAAGGGCATTCTTTGATTTCTAAGCAATTACAAGGACGGGAACAGGCAGTCCTCAAGGGAGGAACCCAAACTGAAAGAAGCAAATGCCCCCAGTCCAGCCGGAGGGTACAGTGAGGCTGACTTGGAGGTACGCTCCATTGACGGAGGCTGGCTGGACCCCCAGGCCCAGGAGAAGCAGAGGGGAGAGAGGAGGGTCCCCGTGCCCAAAGCCCTGTGGTGGCTGGGGAGGTGCCAGGAGGAGAGTGATGGCGGGCACAAGGTCCTTGGGGTGCCCAGGTGGCGGGCTGTGTGTCCGCGGCCAGGCTCATGCAGCCGCAGGGTGAAGGGGTTCAGACCCAGCCCTTTTGGCTCCGGAGTCCTGCTCTCTCGGCACGGACCAGTCATGAAGGGTTCCAGAGCGCCTGCGTGGGCTCTGTTCTGGGCGCAGGGCACAAAGGGGAAGGAGCGAAGGGCTTGTTCATTGAGATAAGTGAGGCTGCTTTCTCAATCAGAGGAATGGGAAAGCCGGGGTCCTTCAGGAAGGTGCTTGGGGCCTCTCCTCTGCGCTTTGGAATAAGCTGGTGGGGAGGGGAACAGTAGAGGGGGGAGGGGAGCCGCCTCCAGCACTCCAGACCTCCCACTGCACTACAAGGGAGCCCCAGAGGAGACTAGTGAGGGGAGCCTCTCCTCCTATCTCTGCGTTGTCTGATGGCTGCTCATCTTGGGCTAGGGTCTTGGCTGGGGCTGCTGGGTAGAGACCCCTCAGTCAGTCAGGGGGCAGACACCAACCCCAGGGCCCTGTCCCGGGTGGCTCCTGCTTGGCCTCCTGGCCCCTCCTTTCTCTTCTCCTTCAGGATTAGATGAGGCGGTTCCTCCATTTGCCCTCTGAAATTGCCCTTTTTGTAGGGCTTTGGGGGGGGGACTGTCCTGGGGGGGCGGGATGGTGAGGGACCCTGTGGGATGGGCTCCTGGGCCTGGCAGGCTTGAATGGGCATTTTCTGACCATGCGAATCCTGGACCGTCAGGGACTGCATGTAGGGGCTTCAGAGTGACCCGAGGGCCCAGATGCCAGTCACCACAGGCTTGGTCCCTAGGTGACTGGGCACAGCGGGCAGCATTCCTGGGTCACTGTGCCCCCTCTTGGCTGACCTTTTGGGGGTGACTTTCCATCAGCACTCTGCTGGACTTGGAGGCCAGGGAACGTGGTCCCCAGGCCCCACCCCCCCTTCTCGTTGTCTGCTGTCTTTATTCCTGCTAAGTTTGCTGGAGGGAAGGCTGGACCTCCCACCTTTTGCCCCTGCTTTCCGGGCGAAGTCCGGAGGCTTGGAGCCAGAGGAGGCTGGCTCCCATGGCATAGTGTGCTTTCTAGAGCCCCCCACTGGGGTGCCAAAATATACCGATTGACTGGGACCAGCCCGAGATCACCACAGCACACTGAGCATGTGCTAACTCTAGTATGATTACATCACCACAGCACACTGAGCATGTGCTAACTCTAAGCACCCTGCTATTAATATGTAAATGCCTTTCTTATTTTAAGAATCTCCACTTCTAGCAGAACACTGGTTGTCCTGCCCCCCCCCCCAAGGCTGAGATGCCCCCAAGGGGAGATGGGGAGCTGAACCAGCCTGGGCTGAAGGGTCTTATCCCTCACCCAGAGTTCCCCCACTGTCTGTGGCTCTCTTCACCATGGGGCGGGGCGCTCTCTGACCTCCTTTTTGACATGGCCCAGGCTGGGCAGGGGAGCTCCTGGCAGGGATTGGGGTACACTCTGGTTCTCAGGGGACTCCCAGGGCCTGAGAGGGTCCGAGGCACCTTCCTTCCTTCCCCTTCTCCCCCCCCCCAATGTCCCCCTGGGGCATGTCTCTGAAGAGCAGACTCCATCCCCAACCCCTTTGTTTCCGCTTTTGTTCTTGCAGGTGACAGGCCACAGTCTCAGCACGTGAGGACTTCCAGCTCCATCAGACGAACCTCGTCTCTGGACGCCATCACGGGACCTTACCTCACTGGGCAGTGGCCACGGGACCCCCACGGAACCTTCCCCTCGTGCATGAAAGACAAGGCTACTCAGGTAATGTGTCAGGGTCACTACAGCTGCTCGTGTGAACCCCTGGTGTGGCCAGGGTACCCCGAGAAGTGCTGATCCAGCTCTCTGCACCCCAGTCCTGGGCCATGCAGTGGCGTCGGGGGCAAGGGCAGCTCCCTCCCCGCTTTCCCTCTCTCTGGGCAGGTACCAGGCACAGGGGTCGGCCTGGCTCACACTGAGGTTGGGCTGGCTCCATGTGCCTTGGTTCCCCACTGTGCCCCCCAGCCTCACTTTCGGGTGCCCTGGAGGGCTACCAGGGTTGACACAGATACTCAAGAGTTCCTGAGCTTCCTCAGGCCATGCAGGGGAGCAGGCAGAAAAGCCCTGATGTGCTCAGATGGCGGCAAAGGGGACAGAGCTCGGGCTCCCCATCCCTGGGACCCTGACTCTGGACTGATAGACGCCTGCTCCTGGTGCTAGCAGAGGGCCCTGGCAGCCTCTGCCTGGACCCCCTGCTGGGCCCAGGAGCTGTGGTTGGCCCCAGGCCCACTGTCAGCTGGAACCTGCTTCCTCCCAGGGGCCTTCTCCGGCTTCAGCCCATCCTGTCGCGGGCATGTGCATCCTGTGCTTGGGGGGAGGCCGGGGCCCTCTCTGACCTGCGTCCACCCCCATCCTGGGGCCCAAGCCCAAACTCCTCGGGTGGCTCCCCATCATCTACCCGACGCCATGAGGGTGATGCCCACCTTGAAAACCTTTTCTTCCTGGCCCTTCCCTGATGCTCAGGAGTGCAGGGTCTCGTCCCGGGCCACTCTGCCCCTTGGCTCCCAGGGGTCCCCACCATTTGGCTTTGTGGGTGCTGAGCCCCTGCTCATGGGATCAGAGGCCCCTCACTGGGGTCTCTCCTGGCTCCCCCTTGTTTTCTCTTGCTGGGAGGAGCTGACAGAGAGATGCCCGCAGCCCTTGGGCGACATGCAGGCCACTTGCTGGGGTCACCTGGGACTCCAAGGCCTTGAAGCTTTCCTTAGATCAGGACGCCAAGAGCCAAGGATCCCCCTTAGTGCCACGGGAACTGGGGCAGGGCTGGGGACTCCCGAGACGCCGCTCCTCAGGCTGTCTGGGGCTTCTGGGCTCCTGGAATGGCCGACGGCTTCTCTTTGTGGGGGTAATGGATCTGAAATTGTGCAGGGGACACGGACATGTGTGATGGTTAAGGCTTCTTCCCTTTGGGGGGGTCGCGGTCCTCCCTGAGGGGCTAAGTCTCACGCAGGTCCTCTCCTTGGTAAGGACATTGGGGGAGGAGGGAGGGAGAGGTGCCAGCACCACCCTTGCTGCCATTCACCCAGGGCTGCCTGGGACCCAACCTCCCCCTGAATGTCCCCCCCAGACCCTATTAGGGGACCTCCCATGTGGGTGCCTGCTGGGGAAAAAGTTGTGGAGCCTCCAGAGCTTGGGAAGCCCCCGGCTGCGTTCCTCCTTTGCCCCCAGAGTCCTTCCTGCACCTTTTCCTGCCATGCTCTCCTCTGGGGACAAGATGGGGTGCAGGCCCCCCTGGAGCTGTGCACCCCAATGGAAGATAACAAAGGGGAGGGGGAAGCCCTCTGTCAAGGAGTCCCAGTCCATACCCAGGGAAGAATCCTGGTTAAGACGGGGCGGGCGCTTAGTTGGAGGGGCCTCCCTGGGACTCTGGGTGCAAGGCTGAGCCTCTTCCACACTAGAGCCAGCATCTTAAATTGTGCTTGGAAATCACCGCCTCTGAAGGTCACTGGGCTGCTCTTCCTCCCGGTGCCTGTAGCTCATCCCTTCCGCTCCTGGGCCTGTAATGGGCAGGGCCGGGGGCTGAGAATAGATTTTTGAGTCCCAGGATCCCAATAGAAATTAAATTCCATTGGAGAAAAACATTTTCAATAGCATTTTTCCAATTTCCCGTAAAAATAGTTTTCTCTTTTCCATTTTTATTGTTCTTTTTTATTTAATAATAACTCTTTATTTTCAAGATATTTGCAAAGACTTCGTTCCAGATTTTGCTTCCTCCCTTCCCTGCGTCCTCTCCACTAGACAGCACGTAATCTAATATAGCTTAAACATGTGCAGTTCTGCTCTACATCTTCCCACATTTATCATGCTGCATGAGAAAAATCAGGTCAAAAAGGAAAATAAAACGAGAAAGAAAATGAGCAAAAAATCACAAAAACAGCAAGAAAGCTAGTGGTGGTCTACACTCAGTTCCCATAGTCCCTCTGTCTGGATGTGAATGACTCTATCATAAGTCTGTTGGGACTGGCCTGAATCATCTCATTGTTGAAGAGAGACACTTCCAGCAGAGTTGATCATCGTATAGTCTCGTTGCTTTGTGACCACCTGGCTTCAGTAAGGGCCAAGGTGTCTCCTCCGGGTGCCTTCTCGCCTGCTTTAGCGGTCTGTGTCTCTGTGGTGAGCTGGCTGCAGAAATGCTGACACGGCTTTTCTGGGTTTTATGGTGATTTTTCCCAGATTCACTCCCGGGGTGGGAAGCTCTAAGTGAGATTGTGTCGAGGTGGTTTAGTCTTGGGTTGGAGCCATCTCTGGGGGGACGCGGCTCACACGTTTTTCTTTTGTCAGACCCCGAGCTGTTGGGCCGAAGAGGGGCCCGAGAAGAAATCCCATCAGCGATCGGCATCGTGGGGCAGCTCAGATCAGCTGAAAGAGGTGAGCCTGGCCTGGCGGCGATCCCTATAGTGGCCGGGGAGGGCCAGAGTCTCCCCAGCTTTAGCGTCCTGGCCTGGCTCCAAGGAAGTCCCAAAAGCTGCCGCTACCCACTTCAGTACCGGCCCATCCCCTTCTGGCCTGTCTGTTTCAGCACTCTAACCGGTCTCAGCTTTTTTCCACTCCCCCCTCAAATCTATTTCCGTATTTTCCCACCAAAGGCTTTGTTCCTGGCTCTGTGACCTCAGACAGGATGGTTGAGCTCCAGGAGCCTCCTTCGGCCTCCTCTCCACCAGCACTTGGGCCCCTGCGATCCTTCACTGCCTGGGCTCCAGGAATTGCTCCTTGTGCTCCCAGGGCCCTGTGCCAGTGGAGGCCAAGCGGAAGGTTTCCCTCCAGCTGCAGTGGCCCAAGGCCTTCTGTGGTCACGCTCCCCACTCCTGGGCTCAGGATGCGGCTCTTACGGCTGCAGGGGAGTGGGCAGGGCAGTCTGGGGGCACAGACTAAGGGTCAGCTGAAAGGGATGAGAGAGGAGAGAGGGCTCCCTAACACTGCTAGTCAGAGGGTCCAGGCTCCCTCCTCAGGGCAGGATGCTCATGGGATGCAGGGGTAACTTTAGGGAACCTTCTGGGGCGGGAGGGCCTGGGGTCAGCCTCAGATTCTGAGCGGTGTGATCTGGAACAAGTCACGTAGCTTCTGTCTACCCTGGGCTTCTCCTCTAGAAAATGCAGCAATGGCAGGAGTAATGGCCCCTGCCCCACAGGGGTTTCTGAGGGCCAAAGGAAGGTGCCTCAGAGTCTGTGTGTCCATGGGCCAAGAGCCTTGTGCTCAGTAGCTGCTCAGCATCTCTGGCCATGATGAGATCCCACCTGCCCTTCACCCACAGCCATGAGGAAGCCCACCTGTGTGGAAGGCCCCTTTCCCACGGACATGAGGGAGCCCACCTAGTGTGGAAGGCTGGCTGCCCCACTCCTGTCAGCAGCCCCCTGCCTGCCCCTTTTCTCTTCTGTTCCTTTTCACCTGGGGGCTGTCCCAAACCTTCTCTTCTTGTCACAGAGACTGTCTCCTCAGAAATGGAGGCAGCCCCCTTCCCTGCTCAGGTGTGCATTTGAATCCCATCCCTTCCTCTTTGTCCCCAGGCTCAGAGGGCGCCGTGACCGTCCAGTGTGTCCCATTGGCCTTGGCGGCTCCCAACAGGGGCCCAGACAGGGAGAGTGGGTGTCTCGGGACGGCCTCTGGGCAGGAGCTCCTGTGTCAGGGAGAACCCCACCTTGGTTTGATAATTTGGGGCCCTGGAGGGTGGGGTCTGTAAGTTACTGAATGAACCTGATCATAACTGGAAAATGTTTTAATAATCAAAATGCCAGAGTGGTGATGGAGGCAGAGGCCCGGGACCGGAACAGGGGCGAAGAAAAGCTCTTCATGTCTGCAGCAAAAAATGGCCTCCAACAAAACTACCTCGCAAAAGATAGGCAAGAAACAGAATGGCAAGAGCAGGCAAGTGGAGGAAGCGGAGCCGGAAGAGTTTGTGGTGGAGAAGGTGCCGGGCTGGCGAGGAATCAACGGGAGGGTAGAACACGTGGGAGCCCGAGGTGAACCTCGCAATGTCTGGAGCTCATCAAAACGTTCTGGGGCTCCCTGAAGGTGCGAAGAGAAAGCCGTTGTTGGACACGGCACAGGCGAGTCTGAAGGGGAAAGACACGGCTGCCTCGGTGCTGGCCCAGAAGCAAAGGGAAACCTCCTCAGACAGTCATGTGAGGGGCGCCTGAGCCGGCCCTCTTGTCTGGAGACGGAGCCCGGAGATCTTAACTGTGGATGCACACTTGTGTCTAGGGCGAGATCGGATCTCAGTTGTCCTCTGATTTGTTAGCAGCGGGAGCCCATCTACATCCAAGGACAACTGAGCTGGGCCGTTTTTTTTTTTTTTTTTTTTTAATTAAATTAAATAAAAAACTTAAAATGTGTTTTTGTTTTTTGTCAGGGCTGGTTTTTATTTTGCATCAGCAGCACTGCTAACTCTGAACAGGTAAATACGAGCTTTCTGCATTTACTTAACACTCACCATGAGCAGAGCATTTGATACCGTGGAATTATTAACTTCTTCCTCAGGAGAGAAAAACTGGAACAGAGCACATTGCCCCAGAGGACCCAAAGAAACGTGCTTGGGCCTTGATTTGTAGTTTAACTCCACAGCCACATTACTTGAAGGCCATTCTTTGGGCCAGAAGTTCTCCAGAGGAAAGTCTTCTGAAAGCCCTAAGGGGCCTCCGAAGCCCCTCAGCCTGCCTGGCAATGGGACCTCTCCAGAGGACCCCTCCAAGCTGTACAGATTGCCGTGCCCGGCCGCTTTCTCACTCCCTGTTGAGACATCCCCGTTGCCTCAGAGAAGGTCGGGTGGTTTCTTTTCCCACAAATATCTGCTCGCTGGCTCACTCGCCATCAAAGCAAATGCGGAACCCGAGTCCTTGGGAGGAAGAAAGCTGGCCGGGTCCCCTCCCGCGGCCCCAGGTTGTCCTCTCTCTTGGGCTGAGGCTCCGGCCTCCCTTCTGTCTGTCCTCGGGGCTTGGGCCAGTGTTCGGCACACAGGAGGCGTTCCACAGATGCGGACTAACAGCCTGTTTGGTTGGATCTCCCTTCTCCCTCTGAAGGCACCGCCTGGCGCGATGGCAACGCTGGTCCAGCTGTGGGTCGGGACATTGGAAGGGCCACTGTTCCCGGGCCGTCGGTACCGCCGCAGGATCGCACGGCTGTTAGGAATCAGACAGCTCATGAGACAGATGTGTCCCCATCTTACATGAGGAAGCTGAGGGTCCACTTCCCATGGTCACACTCGAACCCCAGGTGCTCCCTTGGCCCCGTCGTAAGGCTGCTCCTCAGATGGCCACCGGAGAGGCTGGGAATGAGTGGTCACTTGTTGGGTCAGAAGGAGGAGCCGAGGGTCCAAGATGGACTGAACGCTTGTGTGTGCAGGGCAGCTCGTGGGCCTTTGGGGTGGCAGGAACGTCCGTGGGCCTGAGCCCCGGGCAGCCCGGAGACCCCGTGGCGCCGTGTCCATCTGCGTGCCGGGAGCCAGGGCAGTGTGGCAGGGGAGCGGAGGGGAGCTCCATTCACCTGTGTCTCCTTGTTTCTCCAGCAGATCGCCAAGCTGAGGCAGCAGCTCCAGCGTGGCAAGCAGAGCAGCGGCCGGCACAGCCACCGAGACAAGGACCGGCACTCCCCGCTGCACGGTCACCCCGCGGCCAGCAGCCAGACGCAGGTGAGGGGGGGCACCTTGCTCAGGGGGGCTGTGGTCTGGAGTGGGGGACAGGATCCCCACAGGTGGGAAGCCAGGGGCTCCTGTGAGAGAAGGCTTGGGGCTGCTCGATCGCTTCCTCTTAAGTCTGTTCTTGAGCCACCAAGGGGTCCTTCTGGTACCCAGAGCCCTGAGTCAGGAAGGGCAGTCTGGCCTCAGACGCTGACCAGTGTGACCCCGGTCTGTCTCAGGTTTTTTCAGCTGGACAGGGGAGATCACGGCTCTGATCTCCAGGATCGTTGGGAAGATCAGAGGAGCTGGGATGTGTACAGGGCTTTGTGAACATTAGAGTGTTTTCAAAATGCAGAGAGAATTGTTTGTTATTATTTCTGGATCGTCCTTGATCATGGTGGAAGACTTGGGAAGATTTTCTTCAAAAGTTAGCCATTTAAGGACCGCGAAAAACTCACAGCTCACACCATCTGTACTAAGATAAGGTCAAAATGGGTACCCAATTTACATAGAAAGGGTGACCCCTGAAGCAAATTAGGGATATGGAGTAGCTTCCCTGTCAGATCTATGGGGAAGGAAAGAATTTAGAGCCAAACAAAAAATATTGAGAGCATGATGTCGGGTAAAATGGATAATTTAATTTAACCAAGATTATTTTGTTGTGGCTGTTTTAAGAGCTCACCTTATATGAGCCCTTTGATCTCAGAGGGGAGATGAAGGAGGCGGGAGACTCACAGGCTGTGAGAAGAGCTCCAGTTGATTGCGCTGCACAGCTTTGTGGGTATACAGCTTTGCAAACATGATCAGTGCGTGAACAGTAGGCAATCCCCCCCAATCACCATTCAAAGAAGCAGCTCGTGGGCTTTGCCCGTGCATGGCATCTGCCAATGGGAGAAGAGCCGACCCAGCCACGTCACCAACCCGCTCACAGGCGAGAGGCCCTGTCAAGGCATCCCTGCTCATGAGCAACTAGCTGTGACCCTCAGGCTCAACCCATTCCCATGCCCTGCACCAGTGCTCCTTGCTCAACAAGGGTGTTTCTGCAATGTGGCAGAAAACTCATTGTGCACCACAGGTCAAGGTGGCCTCAGTTCTCCCTCTCAGCAGGGTCTTATACCCTCGCAATTCTCCCTTTTTATCTTTTAGATAAAAAGTCCTTTCTTGAGCTGCACCCTCTGAAAGGATGGTGGAGAAAGATTTATAAAAGCATCCTAATATGGCAGGGCAACAACAAAGCAATAACAACATCACAACACACGGGGCAATCCATGATTCTAATTTTAACCACCATGAAAAGGTATTGTCAAACCAATGTTTGATTTTTTTTTTTCAATTTTATCTGGATTTGATTTTTTATGAGAAGCTTTCTCTGTGTCAGATGTTAGTTTATATAAACTTTCTATGTCCCCTTCACTTGTGTCACTGAGAAAGAAACCATTCAAATGCCTCTTGATACTGTCCCACTCAGAATTTTTCCTGTATGATTGCACAGCCAAGGGCTTACACAAACCTTTGTGTATCTACAGTCACATTGTAATTGAGCCTGGAGTTTCAATAACTCTCCTTCTGCTGCTATTTCCCATGATACTTCCCTTTAATCTTTTATCATCTGATACAATTGTTCATCTGTCTTAGCCTGCCTGGGCAAACCCGCTGAGACCCTCCTGGCTAGCTCCTCTCTAGATCTAGCTTGGACTCTACTGTTTGGTACATTACATATGGACATGGCAAGAGAGACTGAGGAAGCTATAAGTGAAACAAGTGAGGGCTACCTCCTATGACACAGCTGACGCATCTTTTTTCTCATGGGACTAAGGTCTGTTTCCTTCTTTTCTATTATGGTTTGGAACACAGGATCAGTCTTAGTACCATACATTTTGTACTTTTGACAGGAAGCATTGATACACGAGTAATAACAAACAGTCTGATTTTCCCTTTCAGTGTCCAGTAATCACTAACAATACTATTCCATAACATTGTAACATTGTAACCTTGTAACAATCTAAGGTTTCCTTGGTAAGAGTTACAGAGTCTCCCCACATGACTTCGTATTTCCCTCCCAGACAGGCTTTAGTGTAGAGCTGGTGTCCAATTCTCATGCCATTTGGCCAAGAACCTCGGCCCAAGATGTTTTCCCATGTGCTGAAGTGCCGGCCCAATTCTTGAGTGACAAGAACATGTCCCATGGAGACTTGTGCTGTGTAAGGGGCCAGCCTGATGACCTGTTATGTAGACACACCTGCTGCAACCCTCCTGCACCAGATGAGGGGGTCCCTGTGACAGGGCGTCCCCTGTGTGCCCAATATGTGTGTCACATGACACCCCATTCCCTGTGAGACAGTCCTAGGCCATGATGGGTCCATCATGTTAGCCCGCCTTTGGCCTCTGTGGCCAATCCTGATTGTATGCAACAGAAACCCATATATATATATATATATATGTATATATATATATATATATATATATATATATGGTCTATATAGGTCTGTATCCCAAAGAGATCATAAGGAAGAGAAAGGACTGATCTATACCATACTGATGGCAGCTTTTGTTTTTTGTGGCGGCAAAGAATTGAACCTGATTCTCCTTCAGATGGGAGAACAGCAGGGCAAGCTGTGGTAAGATTGTAAGGGATCTTATGGTGCTCTAAGAAATGATGAGCAGAAAAACCTGAGAAAATGAACGGGGACTGATGGGAAGTGAAGTGAGCAGAACAGGACAGCATCAGACAAGTTACAGCGATGTCGGTCAGTGAAGAATGGAACTGACTCCGTTGTTCTCAGCAGGACCCTGATCGAGACAGTCCGGGAGGGCTCAGGGTGAAGCACACACATCCCCGAGAAAGGCCCGAGGGACCTGGAATGCAGATGGAAGCTTCTTCTCTTCCTCTCTCTCCCTTCTTCTCTCCCTCGCCTTCATCCTTCCTTCCCTCTCTTTCTCCTTCCCTCCCTCCCTTCTCTTCCTCACTTTCCCCTTTTCTTCTTCCTTCTTCCCTCTCTTGCCTTCATCCTTCCTTCCCTTCTCTTTCCTTCCTTCCCTTCTTTTCTTCCTCTCTCTCCCCTTTTCTTCTCCCTTCTTCCCTCCCTTGCCTTCATCCTTTCTTCCTTCCCTCCCTCTTTCCTTCCCTTCCTTTCTCCTTTCCTTGGTTTTTCTCCCACAAAATGACTGATATGGAAATCTGGTTCGCTGAGTGGACGATCTAGATGGAATTGCTTCCTGGCTCAGAAAGGGGCTGGAATTTGGAACGCAAACCTTAGAAAAGAAATGATGACAAAAACTGCTTTTCTGTGTCCTTGTGGGAAAATGGTTTTAAAAAAGAAGAGGAGAATATCCATTTCATAGCACAGGCTGTGGAGCTGAGGGGGAGCTTAGTTCCACCAGTGGCCCGGTTCCTTCCTTGCTGTGGATCACAGCACGTGGTCTTTCTGAGGGTCCGTTTTGTCCTCTGGTTGGGGGAGGTCATCCTCCTTGGAGAACCAGCCTTCCCTAGGAGTGCTGGGAGGAAGGTGCAGCCATGCTGGCTCAGAGGTAGCTCCGTGACATGTCCCTGGTCCTCAGGTGGAAGGCCGGGATGGCGATGGCCGCTTTCTGTCCCAAGATCACTGTTCCTTGGCTGGCCTGCTCACCTGCCCGGTCAATAAACAGAGAGGAACTTTTCAGGGGATTTGAAAACAGAATTTGAGGGGTGCTTCTGGGGGACACCCTTAGACATCCACCCTCCCTCTAGGCCTGGTGTTCACTAGCCATGACCCCTTTCTATGAACTCTTACCTCTGACCTTTGTTTTCCCCTAGTTTGAGGTGCATTATTAGCTTTTAAAGGCCCAGACTCTGGTCTCCTCGACCAAACATGTGTGATGCCAGTGGACGTTGACCTGAGGAGGAGGGGCTGGGGGTGGTCCACTCCCCATTTCTGCTCCAGAAGAAGCCGGCAAATCCTTTGGCCCAAGACTGATCCGTACCCCCAGAAGGCTGAACCCCCTAGACTCTCAGTGCTCTCTCCTCCATATGCTTCCTGGGGCCCCCTGGGGTTCTCTGCCATGTAGGCTAACATGAGGTCAGGGCAAGGACCCCGAGAGAGGCTACAGATGGAGGCCGGGGGTGAGCCGGGCCCGGGGACCAGACGCCCACGCCCCTGAGCTGCCACCCATGCTGCTTGTCTTTTCAGGCTGCTGGCTCCAAGTGTGTCTCCGGGCCCAAGTCAGCCACCTCCCGGGTGCCCTGCAGCGTCGAAGGGATCAGCCCGGAGCTGGAGAAGGTGTTCATTAAGGACAGCAGTGCCAAGGAGGAAGGGGGCAAGGTGAGAATGAGAGTGGGGGCAAAGGGGAAGGGGGTGAGGGGAGGCAATAGGGGCAAAGAGAGACAGTGGGGGGCAAGGGGGTGGGGGATCTGAAAAGGCTCAGAGCCCTGCAGGTGGGTTCCTAGTCACTTCTCTGCTGAAGGCCGGGCTCCAGGGGGCCTGCCCTGAACTCTTTCACCCCTGACAGCCCCACTGGGGAGACTTGCACTTTAGCCCACCTGGCCCAGCGTGGAGGTGTCTTGTTTGGCGTGGTGTGCTCCAAGCCGTGTCTCCTGGGCCCCTTGACTTCTGGGTTCCTTGGGGCCCATGCCCCTCATCCCTTGGGTCCCTTGTCCCCCAGCCTCCTTGTCCCCTGTTCTTCCTCTGTAAAACTGGGCCAGACTTGGTGCCCCCAAGGCTCCTTCTGAGTCTGGAGCACAGTGAGCATCCCCCTTGTTTTAGGGGGAGAGAGCAGGGGCTGCCTTGGGCGGGAAGATGGACCCAGAGAGCCTCTGAAAGAGAAGCCCGTTCTCTAAGTGACTCTGCCAGCTAGTCCAGAACGCCCGCCCTGGGCCGGGCGCCATCTCTTTGGACTCCCCTCTGTGGGGCACTTGGCCACAATCCATGGAGTCATGGCCTTGAGTCTGTGAGCTTGCAGCAGCTTCTCGGACAGCCCCCAGCCTCCGTGACGGGAGAGCGGACCCTGTGCTCTTCGGCTCAGGCACTCCCCGGCCCCCTATTACCTCAGGACCCTTTCATAGCCACTGGACTCCACAAGACTGGGATACAGACCTAGCTTTGGACCCTCCCAGCTGTGGGCCCTCAGCCATGAAGAGGGGGTGTCGGGAGGGCCCAGGAGGCCTCATTCCCGGCAGCTCAGCACAGGCCTTGTGTCCAATAAAGCCATGGCCATTTCCCTTTTCACTCTTTCTCCCCTTTGGGGCTTTCCGAGAGCTTTGAGGCGACTCCCCTTTGAAGAAGGGGCCCAAGAGAGACCAGAGGGGAGAAGCTGAGCCAAAGCCTGTCTCATCAGGAGCCCCGGCCCCTTGCCCGTGACTTTAGCTGCCTTGTATGGAGGATTTGGGGGACGCTTTCTTTGGGGGTGGCAGGGCCTGGACAGCTGAGAAGCTATTGGGGCCCCAGGGGCCTCTGTTCACACAGATAATTACATTAGGGCCAAACATGGCAGCGTGGTCTGTGAATGCCCAGGCAGCCAGGGCCACTTAGTGAGATCTCCCAGACTGGGCCGCTGAAAAGGTCTGGTCAGCCAGCGCTGGGCTGGGAGGAAGGGCCGGGCCCCAGCAGCTCCTGCCCTCAGGACGCTCTCCCCATCACGGGGCTGGCACCGTGGGCTCTGCGAGCCGCCGTGCTCGCTCATCTGGATTATCTGAATCTCCAAACCAAGCCAGAACTCCCGCGGGGATTCCAGCTCAGGGACCCGACCCAGAGGATTTCTCTGAGACTCATTTGCCGACTTTTCTGTGCAATCGTGTGGGCAGAACACCCGGCCCTTAGAGCTGAGGCAGAGGGTGTGGAGTTGGCAAGGGAACTGTGCCCCCTGGCACAGCCTCAGTGCACCTTGGGGGATGCCATGGGAATGCAGAAGAGAGAACAAGATGCAGCTCGCTGCTGGAGAGGGGGCCCTAAGTCGGTGCTTCTGGGGGCCGGCTCCCTGAACGTCCCAGATGGGCGGGGCTGGCGCCGCGGGCCTGGGACTCCTGGCACCCCGACGAGGGCACCAGGGGTAGTGATCTCTCGGGACGCTGTTTGTGTTCCAGCCCCTGGACGTTCCCGACGGCCGTCGTGCCCCGCCGCCCGCCCAGTACCGCAGCAGCAGCAGCGGCACCCGCAGCGTGGACACGCAGACGCCGTCGGTGCCGGAGCGCAGCAGCAGCTGCAGCAGCAGCCACTCTCCCTGCGTGTCTCAGGACGGCAGCCCGTGTTCCACCGAAGATCTGCTCTATGACCGTGACAAAGGTGAGGGGGGCCGGGCCGCTGCGCCCTCACGGGGGCTCCTTCCTCTTGGGGGGCAGCAGAGGGGGCGCTGGGAAGGCAGATTTCCCGACCCTCTTCTGTGTGTGGGGAGCAGCTGCGGCCCTCTGGGTGGGAAGCGCTTGGGGCTGGTGGGTCCTGCCTTGACCTTGACGTTGCCCAGAATTGCCCAGCGTGGCCAAGGGCGTATTTGTCTTGCTTTGGAGCGTGTGGGGGAGTCGGCGTGGTTTGGGGGGG
>JAJPUD010013787.1:0-11024 GCA_023553655.1 Myrmecobius fasciatus
TCCAATTGTTCACTGAAGAAAGCCATATACACCCAGAGAGAGGGATGTGAAATGTGGACCACAACATAACATTCTCATACTCCTTGATTGATGTTTGTTTACATTGTGTTTCCTTTATCTGATATATCGTTTGTGTAGACAAGATTTTTCTTGCACAACAATGATAAGTTTGGAAATATGTATACATATATTCGATTTACCAATATTTTAACATAATTAACATGTAGTGGATATCCTGCCATCTAGGGGAGGGGTGGAGAGTTGGGGGAAAAATTTGTAACGGAAAGCTATGTAAGGGTTATTGTTGAAGAATTACCCACACATATGTTATGCAAATAAAATTTAAAAAATAAAATTAAAAAATAAATAAATAAATAAATAAATGGACATGCTAAATTCCAAATAGGGGTTAGTGCCAATAAGTATGTACTTTTATTTTCCCTGTTTAAGCTCCCAGACCCCCTGAAATTTTTGGTATCAAAGATCCCAAGTTAAGAACTGCAATGTTAAAGGTTGAATGGGATAAGGGTTTTTCATCCAATAAAAACAGGAAAAACAACCCTTTTCATGATCAAAATTAGAAAAGTAGTCCATTTAGCATCATAATCTAACCACAAAGTGAAATAAGAAAGTCCCTGTCTACAAGAAAAAAATTATGGTTAAAAAATGCATAAAATATAATTAGATAATGGAATGGGAGCCTAGATTGTGAAAAATAATGAATAAAGAATGTGAGGCTTAGACTACATAGGCTGAGAAGCTATATTATAATTCTAAGTAATGAAGAAATATATGTTAACCTGTCAACAGAAAGAAGAGAGGAAGTTAGTAGGAAATTATCATGATTAATCTATCATGTGATAAGAACCTAAATTAGGGGAAGGGTGGCAATAGAAATGGAAAGAAACAAAGAGGTAAGTTGTGTTATCATTACAAAGTAGGAGGCAGAATCAATTTACCTAAATTCTATCAACCTCACTTTGTTCACTCAACCAGCCCAACCAACTGAACCATAGAGTTCAACTAATCATGTCATTCTGACAAGAGAATACATACTGTTTTGCTATTAAACTGAGGAAGTGTCCTAAAAATAAATCTGTTTATCATAAATGTTTTGCTATGACAAATGTGAAATAATACAGAGAGATTCCTTCCCTCAATGGGCCAATTTTCATGAAGTATTATTTTCTCTTTGAAATATACATCAAAAAATTTCATGAAACTCAATATACAAATCACCAAAAACTTTCATAACCTTAAAAACAAACAAGTTGGAGATCATCACTCTTTAAAAAGAAAAAGGCGAGCATAGACATTTTCTTTGCAAAAAAAAAAAAAAAAAAGTTATTTTATTGCTAAGGAATCCAATAAAAATAATCTTGGGTAATTTTGTAATGAAAACAAATTCAACTTTGAAAAGACCCCAAACACTGAGCATTTGGGCAATTCTAACAGTGTAGTAACATTCAATTAAAATAACTACTTTTCCTCCTACTGACTTCATGATAGTTTTAAAACTTCTATCAAATTATCTAAGTAGTTCAACAAGTACTTCTAAATTATAGAAAAAGACCAGCCCAGGAGCCTTTACAAATATATTAAGTGTTACTATGTGTTATTTGAGTAATTCTAAGAACTGCAAACCACAGAAATTATTTCATAAGAGTAATTCAGAATTGCATAATTAAAGAGAGACAGAGAGATTTTCAAAAATAAATTAAATATTTATTTCTATTAAATTAACTAAGATACAACAAATTAGAAAGTGTTAATGCCTTCACTTAAAAAGCTGAATTTAGGACTAAGATCATTTTTCTTTTAAAATGCTCTCCTTTTAGAGCAATTTGGAATTATGCCCAAAGAGCTTTCAAACTGTGCACATCCTTTGATCCAGCCATGCCTCAACTGGGTCTGTCTCCCAAAGAGATTATAAAAGAGGGAAAAGGACCCACATGTGCAAAAATGTTAGTAGTATCTCTTTTTGTGGTGCCAAGGAACTGGAAACTGAGTGGATGCCTGTCAATTGGGAAGTGGCTAAATAAATTGTGGTATTTGAAAGTAATGGAATATTACGGTTCTATAAGAAATGATGAACAGGCTGATTTCAGAAAAGCCTGGAAAGACTTAACATGAACTGATGCTAAGTGAAATGAGAACAGAAAAACATGTAAACAGTAACAATAAAATTATTTAATGATCAACTAAGTATGAGAATCTTAGCTCTTCTTAGAAAGATAATTCCAAGAGACTTGGGATAGAAAATACCATCAAGCATCCAGAGAAAGGACTATGAATACTGAATGTGGATTGAAGCACCATTTTTGTTATTTTTTTCTTCCTCATGTTTTTTTCCTTTTGTATTAATCTTTTTTTTCACAACATGACTATTATGGAAATATATTTGTATGATTGTATTGTAATGATTGTATATGTATAACATATAAAAATTTACTTGCTGTTTTGGGGAGGGGAAGGGAAGGAAGCAAATAACTTGGAACTCAAAATCTTACAAAAGCAAATGTTGAAAATTATCTTTACATGTAATTGGTAAAAAAAAAAAAATTTTAATGGTCTCATTTTAGAAAAGCCAATATTGTCATAATGTTCAAAAAGAATTGGAAGAAGGGGGAAATGCACTAGAAGAGGTTTTTATGTTTAAAGTATTTTTTTATTAAATATTTTTCTTTTCTAAAAAGGCCAAAGAAGGTGGCCTTGCTGTACCAGATCTAAAACTATATTATAAAGCAGCAGTCATCAAAACCATTTGGTACTGGCTGAGAAATAGAGCAATCGATCAGTGGCATAGGATAGGATATCAGGACGAGCTAGGTAATAATGTTAGCAATTTAGTGTTTGATAAACCCAAAGACCCCAGCTTTTGGGATAAGTACTCACTATTTGGCAAAAACTGCTGGGAAAATTGGAAACTAGTGTGGAAGAAATTAAGGCTGGACCCACACCTAACACCTCACACCAAGATAAGATCTAAATGGGTTCATGATCTAGATATAAAGAGTGATATTATAACCACATTAGAAGAACATAGGATAGTTTACCTCTCAGACCTGTAGAGATGGAATAAATTTATGTCCAAAGAAGATCTGGAACTCTTAACTGAACACCAGATAGATAATTTTGATTATATTAAGTTAAAAAGTTTCTGTACAAACAAAACTAATGGAGACAAGATTAGGAGGGAAGCATCAAATTGGAAATCATTTTTACATTTAAGGGTTCTGATAAAGGCCTCATTTCTAAAATATGTAGAGAATTGTCTCATATTTATAAGAATTCAAGCCATTTTCCAATCAATAAATGATCAAAGGATATGAATAGACAATTTTCAGATGATGAAATTAAAACCATTTCTAGTCATATGAAAAGGTGCTCCAAATCACTACTGATCAGAGAAATACAAATTAAAACAACTCTGAGGTACCACTACACACCTGTCAGATTGGCTAAAATGACAGGAAATTATAATGGAGAGGATATGGGATAACTGGGACACTGATACATTGTTGGTGGAACTATGAACGGATCCAGCCATTCTGGAGAGCAATCTGGAACTATGCTCAAAAAGTTATCAAACTGTGCATACCCTTTGACCCAGCAGTGTTTCTATTGGGCTTATATCCCAAAGAAATCTTAAAGGAAGGAAAGGGTCCCACTTGTGCAAGAATGTTTGTGGCAGCCCTTTTTGTAGTGGCTAGAAACTGGAAACTGAATGGATGCCCATCAATTGAAGAATAGCTGAATAAATCGTGATATATGAATGCCATGGGATATTATTGTTCTGTAAGAAATAACCAGCAGGAGGATTTCAGAGAGGCCTGGAGAGACTTGCATGAACTGATGCTGAGCGAAACAAGCAGAACCAGGAGATCATTGTACACAGCAACAACAATACTATATGATGATCAATTCTGATGGACGTGGCTCTCTTCAACGGTGGGGTGTTTCAAACCAGTTCCAATTGTTCAGTGAGGAGAGCCATATACACCCTGAGAGAGGGATATGAAATGTGGACCACAACATAACATTTTCATGCTCTCTATTGATGTTTGCTTCCATTGTGTTTCCTTTCTCTGATTTTTTTTTCTTGTAGATACGATTTTTCTTGCACAACAATGATAAGTGTGGAAATATGTATACATATACATATATTTGATTTGTCAAGTATTTTAACATAATTAACATGTAGTGCATTTCCTGCCATCTAGGGGAGGAAAAATTTGTAGCAGAAAGCTTTGTAAGGGTCAATGTTGAAGAATTACTCATACATATGTTTTGCAAATAAAAAGTTTTAATAAAAAATTATTTTTTTTTCTTTTCTGAAGTAATTATTCCAAAAACCTAAGCACAAACCAAATTTTATATTTGCTAAACATCATCACATCCAAAAACAAAAAAACAAAAACTTAAACTGAAAAGCTCTTTTGTGAAGTTTCTGGCAGAGACACATCATCCTCTTTCTCGGTCTAGTTTTGAAAACGTAAAAAATGTCTCAGAACACCAAATAACATATATGATATAAAATAAAATGAAGTAAACTGAATTTATTAATAAATCTTAATGAAAGGAGAATATTGATAAAGAACTTTAATTATATTGTTTTGAAAATTTTCCTAGTACTTAGTTAACTCAAAAGTGAAACAATATGATACCTTCTAAAGGCATATTTTGGCAAAAGAGAACAACCAAATATTAATGAAAATCAGTGTGACTTGTTCTCTTTTCATAAACTTCCTAAATTGTAAAACATACCAAAATATCCCAAATATTCTAAACCTGAAAAATGAATACTCTTATATATGCACAAAATATTTTCAGTACCATTTGTCACTACTAATCATATAATAATATTCTTGACATGTATATTCCTTATTCTTCAAGTTTCAATGATACATTTCTTACCTGGTTCTCTTCAATCTGCCACTTCTCAATATCCTTGGCTAGTTTATCATCTATATCATACCCACTAAGCATTATGCATAAGTCAATACACCGTCCTTGACCCCTTTGTTTTCCTCCAGTATAATATCTTACTTTGTGATCTAATAAGCCCACAGAATTCAATTATCTCTATGCAGATTATCCCTAGATTTATTTTTCCAACCCTAACCTCTCTCTCTTGAACTCCAGTTTCCCATCTCCATCTGCCTAATGAATATTTCAAACTGAATACCCCAAAGATTTTTTTAAACTCAACATGTCAAAATAGAACTCTTATCTTTTTCCCAAAATCTTTTCCTCTTTCAAGCTTCCCTATTACTGTCAAGAATGGATGCACTACCATCCTGCCAGCAACCCAAGCTTTCAACTTCAGTGTTATCCTCAGCTCCTCATTCAGTCTAAACAAGCATATTTCATTAATTGTCAAACTTGGTGAGTTCTACTTTCATAATATTTCCTGTATATAATCCATTCTTTCCATTCATACTGCCACAATCTCATTTCAGGACTTCATCACTGCTCACTTGGACGACTACAATATTTAGTCACCCTGCTTCATCTCCCTGTATCCGATCCATTTTCACTCTGCTACCAAGATCATTTTCTTACTGCAGGACTAATATGTCAACCCTCTCCTCAATGAGTTCCAGAGGTTCCAGAGGCTCACCAGAATCCAATAAAAACTCCTCATTTTGACATTTTAAACCTGAGCACTTCCAACCTTTCCTGGATTCTTTTATTTTACATCCTTCCACCTGCTCTAAAAACTACAGCTAAATTAGCCCCTTGAAATTTCTCAAATGTGACATATCACTTCCCATGGCCATGTCTTTTCATTCCTTGTTCCCTATGGCTAGTATCCTGTGTACCCTTACTTTATTTCACCTCTTCATGCCCCTGACTTCCTTTGAGAAGCAGCTCAAATCTCACCTTGTGCAGAAGGCTCTTCCCAGTCATCCCACTTTTCTGGTTGTGAATACTTTCTACTCTCAGATGACTTTCTACCAACTCCATATATATATATCTTGTGTGCATCTGATCATTTGTAACACAAAAATAATTTAGCTAATATAAAGAAAAGCAGAAAAACTGGGGAGAAATCTTTGCAGCAAGTTATTCTGAAAAAACATCTCATGTACAAGATAAAAAAGGGAATTTTATTAAAATTTATAAGAGTAAGAGCCATTCTCCAATTGATGAACAGTCAAAAGTTGTAAACAGATAGTTTTCAGGGGAAGAAATCCAAACTGTTATTAGTCACATGAAAAAAAAATGCTCTAAATTATTAATAAATAAAGAAATGCAAATTAAAACACTGAAGTATGTCCTCACATCCATTAGATTGGCAAAGTTGATAAACATTAGAAAAGTTGTGGAAACACAAGAACATCAGTGCATTGTTGGTATAACTTTGAAACTGTCCAGCCATTCTAGAAACTGATTTGGAATGATGTTCAAAAAGCTATAAAATTCGGTATATCCTTTGACACAATAATACCACTACTAAAGGTCCATATCCCAAATAGATTAGGAAAAAAAAGAAAAGAAAAAAACATATATGAAAAAAATATATATACCAACTCTTTTTTTGTGATGGCAAAGAAGCTAAGGTGTTGCTCATTGACTGGGAAATGGCGAAAGAAGCTGTGATACATCAATGTAATAAAATACCATTGTGCTATAGGAAATGGGTGAAGTAAATGGTTTGAGAGAAACCAGAAAGAGTTGTATGAGCTGATAGGAGTGAGGTGAGCAGGACTGGAAAACAATTTCTATAATAATAACAATATTGTAAATATAAACAACTTTGAGTGACTTAGGAACTCTTTTTAATACAATGACAAACCACACTTCCAAATGGCTCATAATAAAACAGATGCTTTTTTTGTTCAAGATCAGTGTGAGAACTTGTTTTATAGACTATAAATAATTGTAAAAGGGTTTTTGTTTTTCATTTCTCATGGGAAGGGGCAGCAGGAAGTGGGAAAGAAAGCATACTTTAAAAAAAAAATTAATGTTTTTTGAAGACAAAGCAAAGCCCACCCTCCCACCAAAAAACAAAAGAAGAACTAGAGTCTAGCCCTGGCACCAAGTCTCAATTCTTGAACCAAAGCTGAAAATTTGAAGAAACTGAAGAAAACAGTGACCAATAGGAAAGAGGAAGAAAGGAAAGGAGAAAGAACACGTTAAATGCCTACCATGCATCAACCACTGTGCTAAGTGCTTCATTAATAGTATGGGCTAAAGATTTGAATAAAAGAAATCAAACTTCAATAATTTGATCAGAAATATCAAATTTGCCTTTTTCTTCTGTCTGGTGTTTTTATCCGATAAAGCAGTCCCTCAGACAATTAGTGATAAATCCTCAGACTTGTTATTGGTGGTTAATTCAAAAAGGGATTGATTAGTACAAAGGACTCTCACTGTGAAGGAAGTTTCACTTATTTTGGGCTAAATCTAAAACCCATCACTCATCTTCTTGTAAAAATCTAAGATATCTAAACTAGTCTACCAAAGTCCTTCAGGAAATGATGAAACACTTCTCTTAAGGAAGTATCAAAAAACACCATTTTTTCCCTATGTCAGCACAGTCAATATGACTAGTAAGAACAGGGACCAGAAATGTTATGGAATTCCAGGTTCTCCTACAGCTCTCCAGAACCTGGAAGACAAGTAAAGTCATCTTTTATATTCTCACTTTCCTGGTAAGTAAGAGGCTGAACTCTCACCCAGGAATTCCTGGAATATTGACACTCTTTCATTCAGCAAGCATTTATTCAGAGATGCATCTTAATTAGAAGAGTATCCTTAAATAAGCATATGTCACAATTAGATCCAGAAAAAAATGTCAGTTTTTTGGGAGTGAGAGGAAAGTGGTGATGTAAAGAAATAAGCATTTGTTGGTAATCTCCTAAGTGACAGACCCAGAGCTAAGTGGTTTACAAAAATTCTTTAGTGATCCTCACACCAACCCTAAAGGATAGGTAGTATTGTTTTGTTTGTTTTTATTTTTGTTTTACAAAAGAGAAAATTTATGCAAATAGAAATCTAACTGCTTTGGCCAGGGTCATACAGCTAGTAAACTTCTGAGGCTGGATTTGAACTAAGGTCAGTCTGACACTAGGCCTGGGCTTTGCTTATTATGCCACTTAACACGGGCTGTCTGGATTTTCTATTTGCATCCCCAACACATAACAGAGTGTACATAATAAGCTCTTAATCAATGTTTTTTTTTTCCTTTCTGTCTTTCAATTATTCAAATGAAAGCCTTCTGATTAAAGGATAAAAAGATTGGCTTGAAAAGAGCAAATAAATATGATGAAGAATTATCCCTTGAAATCCTGCCAAATTAATTATGGAAATGTATTGGAAAATAAGTGCCACTTAAAGTTTTAATGCTTAGGAGAAAATCAAAGATAACAGTACTAAGAGGGAATGATCAATAATAAGATTTGTTAAATGATTGCCTAAGATTCAAAAGGAGACAAATGACTGAAATAAGGCTCCAAGGGGCAGCAACAGCCTGGAGTCAGGAGTTCAAATTTGACTTCAAATACTTTACACTAGCTGTGTGACCCTGGACAAGTCACTTAACCTCAATTGTCTTGCCAAAAAACAAACAAACAGACAAACAAATAAGGTTCCAAGATCTGGGGTCAAAATGATTTCATGTCCATATAAACTTTTATTTGAATGATCCTTTCAATTTAAAATTAAACAAGAATATTGTCTTCTCCAGTTCTTAATAAAGATCATTGCATGCAAAAATGAAATTTATTCAAATGCCTTCTCTGGGAAAGCACAAGGTTAAGTTCTACAGAAAATACAAAGTTCAACTCATAATCCTTGCCTTCAAGGACAACAAATTAGTATCTCTTTAAGCTAGTGAAACTAAGAATTTACAAACTACAATTTAAAGTTCTATTCATTCTATTCTCAAATATTTATTTAAAATATTTTTTCATATACATTAATAAGTTATAGAAAGATACAGGTTAGAAAAATGCATAATCTGAAATTTTAAAAAATATGTTTTAAATATTCTTGCATGCTTCATTTAAGCTCAAAAATACATCATTCAAAAATTACACCAAAAAATTTTAAATGCTATGGTTACTCTAAATTACTGCAGGAAGGAAACACAATTTCCTACCTTAATCACACAGCTGGTTTCAATCCTATTACTATTATGCTTACCAATTTTTCCAGGCAAGCTATAAATTACCTTCAAAATCTTACCACTTATATTCTTATAAGTTGTGATGGAGAACTACATTTTTAAGTAACCTGCCATAATAACATTGATAAGTAATTTCAAGAAAGCATCTAGAAATTTTTCTTAACTTTCACGAAATGTATTTGACATCTGTAAAACTCAAATTACTGATTCTTTCCAAGAAATTTTAATTTTTGAATACTTTCTTCTAAACAAAGGACAATATGGTCCAAATGAGATTATTTATATAAAGGACTTTGCAAACTTGAAAGTTCTATGTTTATTTTTATTCTTATTTTCACATTAACATCAGTTTCCAATGCTATGTGACTTACCACTAGCTAAAACTACAGTATAATCCTACTAGGATGCTTCATCAGGGCCTGAAGGCAAGCCAAGTTTCTGAAAGAGTATGACACCAAAGGAATGTAAATTCCCAAGCAGAAAAAGTCTCAGGAATGAGCATGGCAATGAATTATCATTTAAGAACTATTCCAATAAAGGTCAGAAAGCTAAATCACCTAAAAGCTCTAAGTTTTTTTGGCCAAAAGAGCCATATACTAACAATAAATTCTTGATGATGTGGAGTAGTTGTAATCTACATTGGAGGGAGGAATATTCATGCCTATGAAATACCAGATTTTCTTAAGATGAAATTAAAAATTTTGAAGGACACTTACTTGAAATTAATTTGAAATACAGATCATATCTAAGTATGGAAATATGTATACATATATTCGATTTGTCAAGTATTTTAACATAATTAACATGTAGTAGATTTCCTGCCACCTAGGAGAGGATGGGGACTGGGGGGGGGGGGGAGGCAGAATTTGTAACAGAAAGCTTTGTAAGGGTCAATGTTGAAGAATTGCCCATACATATGTTTTGCAAATAAAAAGTTTTAATAATTTTTTTTTAATTTAAAAACATTTTTAAAAAAAGAAATACAGATCATATCATATGCATTCTTATAAGCCAAAACAGACATGAAATAAAACTGATTTCACATGGTATTGAAAGAAATAATAGGCACAGGTGAGGTTAAAAGGCTAGGACACAAGGTACTATGATGAAATTCAGCCCTCAAAGAGAAGGTTTTCTAGCCAAGTAATTTTGCATGGTCACCATTCAGAGGAAATAGAAATTTTCTTCTTCATGCACTGTGTACTTCTGTGATTCACAATCTTTCCACCATACAACGAGCAAAAATACAAAATTAAAAGTTAATCATTCTAAAGTATATAAATTATTTTATGGTAGTGTAAGGTAATCTTAGAAATAAAGACTATAGGGGGCGGAGCCAAGATGGCGAACTGCAGACAGCATTCTCTGTAAGCTCCTGAAGCCTTCCCTCAGACACAGACAAACTGAGCCTCCGAACTGGTTCTGGAGTGAGGGCTTCACCAAACACTTGGACTACAACGCACTTCTATCAAATATCTACTTTGAAAGAACTTCTGAGGTCAGTTTTAGACAGGCAGGGGATCGAGCAGCTCCCAGCGCTCAGACGCCAGGGCGCAGCCGGGGTGCAAGTCCGGGGCTGGGACGGACCAGAAGATTTTAGGCTGCCAGGAAGTCCCTGGGAGACCCTTGGGCCACTTTGCTCTGCTTGTGGGCAGGTGCTTTGGCAGGTCTACCTTTGATAAAGGGTGGATTGAGAGCAGCTGAAAGTGTGGTCCTAGTGCGGATCTAGCCACATCAGCCCCAGACCAGAAGGCAACTAGGCAAACTGCCCCAGGGCAAATTGAAATCCCGTCCCCTGCTGCTGCTGCCACTGCTGCCGCTGCTGACGCTGCAGAATTCCCTGCTGGTGACTGATACCTCAGCTACACATAATGAGCAAGAAGAAGAG
>JAJPUD010013787.1:16024-42977 GCA_023553655.1 Myrmecobius fasciatus
CGAAAAGAAATTAGAGGTGGAAGGTATATCATACTGTAAAAAAAAAAAAGGGGGGGTGAGGAGAAAGGAGGCAAAATAAAGTTTAAGTTTAAGGAAAAGTCTCATGAAGAGACATAGAAAATCTAATAGAATTGAGGGAAAGAAGGGAGGGTGATGAGTATTGTGTAAATCTTACTCTCATTGGATTGGGCTCTAAAAGAGCATATCAGACACATTTGATTTCAGGGGAAAACTTGGCCCTCTGTATAGGAAGTAGGAGGGAAAGGAGGAAAAGAAAGGGATAAATTAATAGAAGGATTAGGGAAAAGATGTATAAAGGAGGGAGGGTTCTAAAGGGGGGAGGACTGTTAGAGGGAGGTGGTCATCAAAAATAAAATACTGGGGAGGGGGGAAGAGAGTAAGGGGAAAGGGAAGAGAAAAATATAACTTTGGGTAAATAAGATGGCAGGAAATATAGATATAGTCATTTTAACTGTGAATGTGAATGGGATGAACTCTCCCATAAAACGGAAACGGAGAGCGGACTGGATTAAAAGCCAGAATCCTACAATATGTTGTTTACAAGAAACACATTTAAAACACAGATACATACAGAATGAAGGTAAAGAGCTGGAGCAGAATCTTTTATGCTTCAAGTGAACAAAAAAAAAGCAGGGGTAGCAATCCTTATCTCAGATCAAGTAAAAGCAAAAATAGATCTAATTAAAAGAGATAAGGAAGGAAACTATATTTTACTAAAGGGTACCATAGACAATGAAGCGGTATCAATACTAAACATATATGCACCAAGTGGTATAGCATCCAAATTCCTAGAGGAGAAACTAACAGAGATGCAAGGAGAAATAGACAGTAATACTATACTAGTGGGGGATCTCAACCTTGCTCTCTCAGAATTAGATAAATCAAACCACAAAATAAATAAGAAAGAAGTTAGGGAGATAAACAAAATGTTAGAAAAGTTAGGTATGACAGATCTCTGGAGGAAATTGAATGGTGATAGAAGGGAGTATACTTTTTTCTCAGGGGTTCACGGAACTTATACGAAAATTGATCATGTGTTAGGGCATAAAAACCTCAAAATCAAATGTAGAAAAGCAAAAATAGTAAATGTATCCTTTTCAGATCATGATGCAATAAAACTCACATGTAATATAAGGCCAGGAGAAAACAGACCAAAAGTTAATTGGAAATTAAATAATCTAATCCTGAAGAATGAATGGGTGAAAGAGCAAATTATACACACAATCGATAATTTCATCCAGGAGAATGACAATAATGAGACAACATACCAAAATTTGTGGGATACGGCCAAAGCGGTTATAAGGGGTAACTTTATATCTCTAGATGCTTATTTGCATAAAATAGAGAAAGAGAAGATCAATGAATTAGGGTTACAATTAAAAAAAACTAGAAAAAGAGCAAATTAAAAACCCTCAATCAAATACCAAATTGGAAATTCTGAAAATAAAAGGTAAGATTAATAAAATTGAAAATAAGAAAACTATTGAATTAATAAACAAAACTAAGAGTTGGTTTTATGAAAAAACCAACAAAATAGATAAGCCTTTAGTTAATTTGATCAGAAAAAGGAAAGAGGAAAATCAAATTGTTAGTCTCAAAAATGATAAGGGAGAACTTTCCTCCAATGAAGAGGAAATTAGAGTAATAATTAGGAGTTACTTTGCCCAACTTTATGCCAATAAATTCGATAATCTAAATGAAATGGAGGAATATCTACAAAAATATAGATTGCCCAGGTTAACAGAAGAGGAAATAAATTATTTAAATAGCCCCATTTTAGAAAAAGAAATAGAACAAGCTATTAATCAACTCCCTAAGAAGAAATCTCCAGGGCCAGATGGTTTTACATGTGAATTTTACCAAACATTTAAAAAACAATTAATTCCAATACTATATAAACTATTTGAAAAAATAGGGACAGAAGGTATACTACCAAATTCCTTCTATGATACAGATATGGTGCTGATAGCTAAACCAGGTAGGGTGAAAACAGAGAAAGAAAACTATAGACCCATTTCCCTAATGAATATTGATGCAAAAATTTTAAATAAGATTTTAGCAACAAGATTACAGAAAGTTATCTCCAGGATAATACATCTTGACCAAGTAGGATTTATACCAGGAATGCAGGGCTGGTTCAATATCAGGAAAACTATCAGCATAATCAATTATATTAATAACCAAACTAACAAAAACCATATGATTATCTCCATAGATGCAGAAAAAGCATTCGATAAAATCCAACACCCATTCCTATTAAAAACACTAGAGAGTATAGGAATAAATGGGCTTTTCCTTAAAATGATTAGTAGCATCTACTTAAAACCATCAGCAAGTATCATATGTAATGGAGACAAACTAGAACCATTCCCATTAAGATCAGGAGTGAAACAAGGCTGCCCACTGTCACCATTACTATTTAATATTGTATTAGAAATGTTAGCTTTGGCAATAAGAGAAGAAAAGGAGATAAAAGGAATTAGAGCAGGTAATGAAGAAACCAAATTATCACTCTTTGCAGATGACATGATGGTATACTTAGAGAACCCTAGAGACTCAACTAAAAAACTACTAGAAACAATTCACAACTTTAGTAAAGTTTCAGGATTCAAAATAAATCCACATAAATCATCAGCATTTTTATATATTACCAACAAAGTTCAGCAGCAAGAGATAGAAAAAGAAATTCCATTCAGAATAACGGATGATAGCATAAAATATTTGGGAATCTATCTGCCAAGAAAATGTCAGAAACTATATGAACTAAACTACAAAACACTTTCCACACAAATAAAATTATACCTAGTCAATTGGAAAAACATTAAGTGCTCATGGGTAGGCCAAGCGAATATAATAAAAATGACAATACTACCCAAACTAATTTACTTATTTACTGCCATACCAATCAAATTCCCAAGAAATTATTTTACAGATCTAGAAAAAATAGTAGCAAAGTTCATTTGGAAGAACAAAAGGTCAAGGATTTCAAGGGAATTAATGAAAAAAAAAAGACAGATGAAGGTGGCCTTGCTGTACCAGATATAAAACTATATTATAAAGCAGCAGTCATCAAAACTATTTGGTAGTGGCTGAGAAATAGAGCAGTCGATCAGTGGCATAGAATAGGATATCAGGACAAGCTAGGTAATAATGTTAGCAATTTAGTGTTTGATAAACCCAAAGAGCCCAGCTTTTGGGATAAGTACTCACTATTCGGGAAAAACTGCTGGGATAATTGGAAACTAGTGTGGAAGAAATTAAGCCTGGACCCACACCTAACACCACACACCAAGATAAGATCTAAATGGGTTCATGATCTAGATATAAAGAATGATGTTATAACCAAATTAGAGGAACATGGGATAGTTTACCTCTCAGACTGTGGAGATGGAATAAATTTATGTCCAGGGAAGATCTGGAACTCTTAATTGAACACCAGATAGATTATTTTGATTATATTAAGTTAAAACGTTTCTGTACTAACAAAACTAATGCAGACAAGATTAGGAGGGAAGCATCAAATTGGGAAATCATCTTTACATTTAAGGGTTCTGATAAAGGTCTCATCTCTAAGATATATAGAGAATTGTCTCACATTTATAAAAATTCAAGCCATTCTCCAAATGATAAATGGTGAAAGGATATGAACGGACAATTTTCAGATGATGAAATTAAAACTATTTATAATCATATGAAAAGGCGCTCCAAATCACTATTGATCAGAGAAATGCAAATTAAGACAACTCTGAGGTACCACTACACACCTGTCAGATTGGCTAAAATGACAGGAAAAGATAACCATGAATGCTGAAGGGGATGTGGGAAAACTGGGACACTAATACATTGTTGGTGGAACTGTGAACGGATCCAACCATTCTGGAGAGCAATTTGGAGCTATGCTCAAAAAGTTATCAAACTGTGTATACCCTTTGACCCAGCAGTGTTTCTATTGGGCTTATATGCCAAAGAAATCATAAAAGAAGGAAAGGGCCCCACATGTGCAAGAATGTTTGTGGCAGCTCTTTTTGTGGTGGCTAGAAACTGGAAATTGAGTAGATGCCCATCAATTGGAGAGTGGCTGAATAAATTATGGTATATGAATGTTATGGAATATTATTGCTCTGTAAGAAACGACCAACAGGACGATTTCAGAGAGGCCTGGAGAGACTTGCATGAACTGATGCTGAGTGAGATGAGCAGAACCAGGAGATCGTTGTACATGGCAACAACAGTACCATATGAGGATCAGTTCTAATGGACATGACTCTCTTCAACAATGAAATGCTTCCAACCAATTACAATTGTTCAGTGAAGAAGGCCATATACACCCAGAGAGAGGGATGTGAAATGTGGACCACAACATAACATTTTCATGTTCTCTATTGATGTTTGCTTACATTGTATTTCCTTTATCGGATTATTCTCTCTTATAGATATGATTTCTCCTGAACAAAAAAAATGATGTGTGGCAATAGCTATACATATATTCGATTTAAATATTCTAACATAATTATCATGTAGTGGATATCCTGCTATCTAGGGGAGGGGTGGGGAGTAGGGGGGAAAAATTTGTAACAGAAAGCTTTGTAAGAGTTAATGTTTAGGAATTACCCATACATATGTTTTGCAAATAAAAAGTATTAATAAAAAAGAAAAAAATAAAGACTATATATATAATAAGTAAAGTTATAAATAAAGTCCCATGTTATTTGACTAGCTTGTGGCTCTCTCACTAGGAAACTTAATTTCATTTTAAGAATGTAGTTTTTATTATCCACACATATGTTATGCTAATAAAATAAAATTTAAAAAAAAAAAAAAAGAATGTAGTTTTTAGGCTCCATGACCAAAGAAGGAAGAAGAAAGAGATCTCCCTAGGCGTTGTGTAAATGATGAAGTCATAGAGAAGAGCAAGAATGGCAAGAATTCCAGGTCAAAGAGATATAAAGAAGATCTGGCTAGAATGAAAAGAACAATAAATGGTAGAAAAGGAGAATAAAGCATTTTAAGGCACTGAATTGTACTTAGAAACAAAGTGATGGCATAAATATTTTTTTTTAATTTAAGAAATAATACTTTACTTAAAAAAAAATCAATCCAATTTCTATCCTACCTCTCTAATTATTCTTCAGTACTTCCTGGGAGCAATAATCTCAAAGAAGTCAGAAGTTTTTCCAACACTATACAATACAAGCCATCCAACAAAGATAAAAATTATGAAAGATTCAAAGAAAGCAAATTGTGCAACAAAAAAATTTTAAAGTTTTGCAGATACAAAGTAAATGCATTTAGAATAAGACAAGCTATCAGCAAGCAAAAATATTTTCAATAATTTTCAATATTTCAATATTCATTTATTCTTATAATAAGAACTTTTCAAAAATACAGTATGTAACTATCTAAAAGAGGAAATGGACCATATTCTGCCTGCTGTCTATTTTATATGGCTCAATAGCTGCAAATAGATTTTACATTTATAAATAAAATTTAATTGCAATTTAAAATGTAACAAACATTCTTGTTCTTCACTTATTGGTTGTATAAAAACAGGTAGGAAGCCAGATTTGGCCCTCAGGCTATAATTTGCTGATTCCCTTGATCAAAAACTATGAGCAAATATCATATGTAAGGGAGAAAAATTAAAAGTCTTTCCATTAAGATTAGGGATAAAACATGAATACCTATTACCATCATGACAGAAGTACTAGCAATATCAATAAGAAAAATAAAAAAGAATAAATATAAGCAAAAAGAAAATAAAATTAACATTTTTGTAAATAATATCATGGAAGTTAAAGAACCCTAAAGAATCAATTTTAAAAATTCATTGAAATAGAAACTTCAACCAAGTTACAGAATATAAATTAAATCTACATAAATCATCATTAAATCCTGGTAAATAATATTATGAAATAAACAAATCTAGTAGCATAATGTTAGATAGAAAAAAAGATCCCAGTCTACCAGAATAAAGGCTCATTACTAGGAAAATTGAATAGCAGAAGAAAAGAAATGAGATTTAGGTTGACACCTCATACAAATGATATAAAATCTAGACACAAAAAGGTCACATCATAACTGAAAATGGAAAAGATTATCTAATAATAATAATAGCTAACATTTATACAGTGCTTACTATGTGCTTGGTACTGTGCTAAGCACTTTTAGAATTATGTCATCTGATTCTCACAATAACCTTATAAAGTAGGTATTATAATTAACCTTACTTTACAGGAAAACTGAGGCAAATAGCAGTTAAGTGACTTCTCCAGACAAACAAAGCTAGTAGGTGTCTGAGGGTGAAGTTGAATTCAGGTCTTCCTGATGCCCAAAATGGCACCGTCTACTGTGCCATTTAACGGCCCCTTGGTATGGATGACATGTCAATAGATAAAGATGGAGAATTTCCAGTCCTGGTTTCTCTCCTGAAAGTTAGTCACATATCTCCAACAGCTTATTGGATATTCAAGCTGGTTTCATACACATATCAAACTGACATACCACCACACTGCAAAAATTCACTTTTTCCATTAAAATCTATCTCTCTTCCAAATTTCCCTTCTTTGTCAAAGGAACCACTATCTTTGCATTGCCCAAGTTCTCAATTTTGATGTTATCTTTTATTCTTGTTTCTTCACCTCATAAACTGTCAGATACAGCCTCTCCCAAAAAAACAAAAGAAAACACACACACACACACACACACACACACACACACAAAGCCTTCAAATGATATTAAGAGGAAACATAAATGAAAACAATTCTGAAGATCCACCTACTATCAATCATATTGGTAAGAACAATAACAGACAAAAATATTAAATACAGAAGGGGCTTTGGAAGGATAGGAACACTAAATGCAGAGGTGATAGACCTGTGAAAAACAATAGATTAATACTGGAAAACTTATTATGTATCCTTTGATTTAGAAATACTACTATTGAACAATACCCACAATTAAATCAAAGAAGAGTAAGTTTTATTTTTTCAAAGTTGTAAAGAACCCAAAGCAAAATGGCCACCCACTCACTGACTGGAGAATAACTGAAAAAAAAACTGAAGAATATGAATATAATGGAATGCCATAGCATCATAAGAATCAACAAAAATGAAAAGCTCAGAGGAATTTTGAGAGAATATATAATAAATATAGAACGTAAATGAACTTATGGTAAAGTAAGCAAAAAAAAAAAAAAGGAGGAAAATCTACACAAACACTTTAAGTAAAATAACAATGAAATCATCAGCACTCAGATCAACAGATCAATGTAGTGACCACTCGACTTTAGAGTGAGACATGTATTTATCTTGCTGATCCACAGAGAGTTGGTAGACTATAATAAGGTATACACTATCAGACATTACCAATTGGGGTTTGTTTGTTATAAATTTTGCTCAGCCACATTTCTTGCTTACAAGGGAGGGCTATTAGGGAGTTCTATTTGAACAGAGAATACCTGTGAAGTGATTATAATATTTAAAAGGCAGAAGGAGAATTAACAAGAAATTTGTTTAAAGAAATCAAAAATAGAAAAAAGAAAGTTGATTATATATCATAGGACACAATACAAACATAATCTATTATTACATAACTGTGTGTACATATTATCGTTATATTTTGTATCACTGTATTATGCCTATTTTGATATGTATTATATAAATACCCTAAGATTAGGAAATGGTCCTTAACTAAACATTTTCTCTCTCTAAACACTTTGTTTTCATAACAAAATAATATCTATAAATTAAGAACAAGGTGGTCAAAATAAGCACTTTGTCCAATGAATTGTCAGGTCATGTGGATAGAAAGACAAAGATGAAACTGTCCTTGATCCGAAGAAACCTATTCTATAAGGTGAGAAAAAATGTACAGATATAAATATATACATTCATAATCTATAAGTACAAAATAATTGGAGAAGCATGGGTACCAGCATCTGGAAAGATCAAGAAAGTGTTCACATAAAGGAAAAAAAAGTGGCACTTTTACTTTTTACTTTTAAAAACTACTCTAGCTATCCTACAAGCCACTGAACCTGGAAAACAATACTGTAGATCAAGAATAACAAAGAGTAATAACTATTTTATCCCTAAATTAGTCAGCACATTATAGAAAAAAATGAGTCAAATCCACAAGGAACAAAATGTTCAAGGTTTAATACATGTAATCTCCTGGTATAAAAATTATTCTGAGAAAAACCTATTTTAGCATTAATAACTTATATACTAGATTTGCTTCACTGTCATGAATGAGTTGAAAACTGGTTGCCTCCACTAAAATGTACTTTTGTAGTTCACAAATACACAGCTTCCTGAGTGTTGGTATTCTTTACATTTTTCTTGAATTTGCTAAACTCCATATATAGGAGGGATAGCTAAAAAACCTGCATGAAAAACCAACTAGTCATAAGTGATAAAGCTCTCTAAATGATTCTCAGTAGAAAAAAAGTATAATTCCTTCAAATACCTTGGAGCTTTTCAAAAAGAGATTAAAGAAGCAATAGCTACCAAGGTCTTTTTTCAAATGCCAGATATTTTCCTATCACTTCAATTCCCAAGATACCACTTTAAGATAATGAGTTAAATACTCCTATGATACACCTCTTTCTTCATTGAGGTCAGAGGATTACAAGAACATACATTTATAGCTGGAAAGAACCAACTAGAGCAGGGTGCTCAATGTTTTTTTGTGTCTCATGGACCCTCTTTGACCATCTGGCAAAACCCTTTCTATAAATACTGTTTTTCAATGCATAAAATAAAATACAAAGGATAGCAAAGAAAACTGATTAATACTGAAATACAATCAATGAAAATTTTTTTAAGTTTATACATATTACTTAAGAATTTCTGATCTAGTTTCATACCTTCATTTTATAGCTAAGTAGACTAAGGCCCTGTCCAAGGTCATAGAGATGTTAGGTGTCTGAGGCAAGATTTGAACCCAATCAATGTGATTTAGCACCATCCAATGATGCCTATTTTGTGGGGTTTTAGTTTTAAATTTAAAATTCTAAAATCAATATCACACATAACATGAATTAAATAATTAAAGTGTATATATTAAACTATTACTATATGTCGGTACTATGTTAAGTAAAGGCTAGGAATACAAACACAATTAAGCCAGATAGATTGTACCTTGCCCAGGAGTTTATATTTTAATAGAGAAAGAAATTAAATATAGGGAGTGGTCAGGAAAGAATATTTTGGACCACTGGGTCAGAGGGATAGTGAAGAGAGACTCATGGAGCAACTGATTAACATTTTCTTTCCATAAATGGCAGTGTTGATTCCATTATTCTCAGAGCTGGAGTCAGCAAGATAAAATGCCAGGTATTATACCTGAGGGCAGCCGGGTCTTACCTCTTTCTGAGCTTCCCTCTTTCTGAGCTTCGAGCTTCCATGCACATCCAGACAGGACCCCCATGTTCACCCAAAGGAGAGTCACAAGCCAGAAGAAGATGAAATCACAATGTTCTTTATTCAGCCCTTTACTCAGCCAGCCTGCCTCACCTAGCCTAGCCTTTCCCACCATCTGTAGTCACACCCTTTATCCTCTTAGCCCAGCCATCTTTTAGCAATTAACTTTGTATTGATAAGAGGAAGTCAGAAGGATAGTGGAGCTCACATCCTGATAACAGAGGGGGCAAGCTGTTTTTTAGATTACTTTGAATAGCTCTTTTAACTGAGCCATTATCAGTAATCTCATCAAGTCTCAAGTTCCTCAAGGGAACTGCACACAATACCTTCTTATCCTCAAGTCAAGACAAACTTTTTATCCGGGGTCCCCAACTTTTTTGGGCCCTAACAATAAGGTACAAGTGAGCTAATTAGAGCCCAGGTTCCTCACAACAGGACTCTGAGTTCTGACATGTAATAAGGATCAGATGACATGACAGAGAGGGTCAGGAGCTAGTACAGTCAGCCTGGATTGGGATAATACTGGGGAAGAGAGCATAAGTCAGAGCCCACTGTCCTTGGAGCACAACACACAGAAATAATGTTTCTGAGTAAGCCGGGGTGCTTAGCATTTTATATGAGATCACAAAAATGTTTCACACATATTCTTCTTTCATCAATCTATGTCAAAAATCTATGTCAGTCTCTGCTTTATTCACAGATATCATTCTACCTACCTTTGTTCTGATTTATTTGGGTTGAGGGTTTTTGTTTCGTTCTTTTAAATCTATTTTCTATTTCCACTCTCCTAAGAACACACACACATAAAAAAACCTTTATGACAAATCTGCATGGTTAAGTGAAACAAGCTCCTCAACTGCCCATGTCCAAAAAAGTATGTCTCCATGCTCCCATCAAGAGGAAGGTAGCAGATTTTCTCATGAGTGTTCTGGTGGTGTGCTTTCATCAGGGCTCTTTAGTCTACAAAGAAGTTAGCATATCCATCACTCTCCTGTTCACTTTACTCTCTTGGTTCACAGAAGTCTTCCCAACTTTCTCTTAAGGTGTCACCATTCCTCAATTTTTTTTTTTTTTTTACAGCACAATGGTATTGTATCACCTCAGTCTCTGTTTCTTCTCAGCTTCCATGATGACACAATTTTTCCTTAGCTCAGCCTTTCTGTATTCTTCTCTCCCACCTTTCCTTTGGCTTTCATTGCTGCTTTGATGGCCAACTGTTTCACAGCCTCAACTCCACTCTTTCCCACCACCAATATGTCTTTCATACTAATGTCAAAATATAATATGCATTGTCTACAGATCTAGTAGTGTCACTCCTTGATTCAAAAATCATCAGTAGCTCCCTACTGCCTGCAAATAAAAGTTTAAACTCCCCTTAAAGTATTTAATTCCCTCAATAATTTGGTGCCAGCATTTTATTCCAGCCTAACCTTTTACCCTCCAGCCAATAAAACTATAACCAAACACATTTTTCAATGTTTGTTGAAAAAACTTACATTCATATTGTGACAAGTGATAAATCTGAATAAAGAATAAGAATATTTTTGCAATGCTTATTCTTAATAATTAACATTCAGGAATCTTTTGTCACTAATCAAACCCTTACCCTGCCAAAATGCGTACTTAATGAATTCAGATTCTAGTTTATCACATAACAAATAAATACAAGAAATTTTCTCACCTCATTTTTCTTTTCTTTCTTTCTTTCTTCCTTTTTTTTTTTTTGTTGTTGTTGTTGTTGTTGTTGTTGTTGTTGAGGCAATTGGGATTAAGTGACTTGCCCAGGGTCACACAGCTAGGGAGTGTTAAGTGTTTGAGACTAGAATTGAACTCAGGTCCTCCTGACTTCAGGACTGGTGCTCTATCCATTGCTCCACCTAGCTGCCCCCATCTCACCTCATTTTTCAAAGAAAAATAATTCTTCCAATGTTAACAACAACAAACTTTACTCATTCCAATCTGCTGAAAACATTATTTCTGAAATGTGAATTTCAAAGACTGGTAAATTATTTTCTACAAACAAATGTTAGGTCAGCAGAGAAACAGATTCCTACCTTGATGCCTCATTGCCCCCTTGTGTCTATCTTCTGAGAAATTTTGGGATGAAAATAATAGCTAACAGCAATGATGGGAGCATTTGATTCTGCAAGAGAGCTTCTTATATCCTCTGCAGACAGTATTTTGCACATTAATTAAGCAGCTTATTTTTTAATATCTGAAACAGAAATTGAGAAGACTTTTTCCTCTTTTGTTCTCTTATAACACATCTGGTAAAGTCTTCTTATCAATAAGTCTAAATTCAACCAAATTATCATGCTAATCAACCCTTGATAAAGTTTCACCAAACAACCAAAGAACATTGTCTAATAAAATTTTTTAAATATTCTCTGGAAATGGCAGGAATGTAAATTTAGAGAATCCAAAAGTCCATGTACTCTATTTGTGCCTGACCTATAGTAGAACATTTTAAGTTTTTATTGGTCTGATCAGCCACAAGCAGACATGCTATGACTTGAATCTAATGTAGGGATGTCATTTTGATCCTCTTTGAGAACGAAGGGCAACAATCAACCAAGAATGTGTTAGGCAATGAATAGATATGAGGATACAAAGACAAAAAAAAAACAAACTCTGTCCTAAAAGGGCTTATATTTTATTGGAGACATGTAAATGTAACAGGCCTAAAAGGTCATGCACTAAAAGTTAGAGAGAAGACACAAATGACTGTGTATAACAAGGAAATTAGGTCTTAGGTTTAACCACATTCGTTTGTAGATCATCCAAATTTAGTCTGCAACACAACTTTTTGCTATAGATTTACTTTTATCCTCATGTTTTCTTTAGCAGTCTACAAGTACATTTGAATAATTTATTTCTAATTAATAAAATTATATCATTTATTGGGAAAAATATTTTCTGGGTAACTCAAATCCACAAAAAAAGAAAAATGTCTGATATCAGGCAGAAGATACACAGCTTAGGGATCAAACAAGGTGAAAAAACAGTAGGGGCCCAATGTGGCCTCTCTAACACTGAAGATGCTATTCAGGGAGACATTTGGAGAAAACAGATATACCTAGAAGGTCACTGATACATTCTAATTTTTGGCACAATAAGTCACTTAATTTTCAACTATCTGCGGTAACAGGAAAGAAAGTTTGGCTGTATCATCACTTCTCAAAGTAATATATTGAAATAGGAGTTTAAAATATATTGCTGTAAGACAAATGCTAATCCAGGAGTCTTAAATGAAAAGAATGTTAAAAAATTTTTGAGAAAATAAGAGGAAATTTTTATACCAAAATACCTATACAATAGAGGACATTTATACAGATCTCTAAGGTTTGCAAAGTGCTTTATATACGATAAATCCTTAGTTTTTAACAAGAACCCTTTGAGGCAAGTTCATATATTGTGTATTGTTGATATGGATGTAATTTCATATAGAAAAACAGATTGTTTTTTTCACACAGTAGGCAGAGAGTTTGAAAGGGTAACATTCTGACTTGTGTCAGTGCTGGTCAACATCAATTGAAAGGGGTCTTCAACCTTTTTTTGAAAGGTAATTCCTTTAAGTTTTCATTGATCTGAACTGAATGGGAGATGGAGTGGTTTGTGTACAAGTTAGAAAGGAAAAAAGGAACTTTGAAATATTTAGAGATCAAATATTTTAAAAGTAACTAAATAAAAAACTAAGTAGAATAGGTGAAGAATTCTATCTGCTCCATTTCCTTACCTGATGAAATCCCTGTGATATGCAGAAAGAAGAGGTGGAAGAAGGAGGAATGGTGAGAAGAGATCTGGCAATCTATTCATCAATAAGCATTTAAGCACTAATTATGGGTCAGGCAATGAAAGCAAGAATTCAATCCAATTCAACCAACACTATTGCTAAAAGGCAACCTAAAACCAAAAGACAACAAATTTAATACAAAAATAAACAATCAACAATCATTTAGTAAGTTCCTATACTGTGCCAGGTACTAGATCCACAAATACAAGTAAAATACTCTCTACCATCAAAGAATTTGCATATTAGTAGCTGGGTTTCAGCATGTTCAAGATTAAGAATGGAGTCAAGATGGAGGAATCACAGCTGCCAAACTTCCCTAAAAGCATCTCCTATAAAACAATCACAGAAAACACCATATCAAATTCTAAGCAGAAAATTCAACAGAAAGCTGACAACTAAAGCAGCAGCAGCAACAGCAGCAGGAATACCAACTGAACACATGGTCAAAGAGATTCCAGAAGCATCTTGTACTTATACTGGATGTAGGACCTGGGAATATTTTTCAAGACTTATTAACCAGTTCTGGGGCATAATTCCAGAACAGAAAGGAGCAGTCACAATCACAAGAGAGCAGGGGCCGTACCTGGGTAAGGACCAGAGCACAGAGTAGCACAGAGGATCAGATCTCTCCATGGATCACAACATCCTAGAAGCACAAAAAATTTACAGGCTCCCAGACTGAGCTCTGTCAGCTCAACTCAACTGCCAACTCAAACCAGCCAAACTTCCCAGAGATGAACAGAGCACAATACCAACAAAAATTCAAAGTAAAGAAATAAGCTAAAAACAACAACAAAAAAAAAAAAAAAGAAGAATTAACCACAGAAAGTGTTTATGATGACAAGAAAGCTCAAGACACTAACTTAGAAGACAATGACTTGAAAGCATCCACAAGTTTTCATCTAGAAACATTAGGAAAATATTTCAGAAAAAATAAAATTGGAATTTAAATCTAAATTCTAAAATCTTCCCTCAACAAAACCTAATGAAAGAGACTGTAATATCTCTTTTTTAAAGATAAAAATGAGGGAATCAGTGAACAGCAATTTTACCATTAGTACCAAAAGGACAAAAGAGGATTCAAATGAAATCTGTGCATTCTAATATATTAGTCACATTTCAGAAGCTGTAAGGTTTTTATGAGTCTTTTGTTCCTCAGGAAAAAGGCAGCTAATTCTCACAATTTATGAAAGGAAATAAAACAAGCAAAATAAGTTACATGCAGGCATTTTTTTTCCAAAAAGTTTTTAGCTACACTCAATTAAAAAAATACTCACATTATTGACATAAGAACATCATATTAAAAATGATTTATATATACTATGCAGAATAATACTGTATTCTTGACATGTAAGTTATTGAAAAATTATAGTAGCATAGACATAAACTCTAAGATTTATAAAAAAAAATCCAACAACTATGAAATGTGGAAAAGAAATCTAAGGAAAAATCATTCTAGGATCTGTTCACTCTCAAGATTAAGTATTTATAATCCCTATATACCACTAAATGCTCACCTGGAAATATTCTACAGTTACAAAGCATTAACATTATCTTTCCTCTGCAAAATGATATCCCCAAAGTAAAACCAATCTGTTTGCAATATCAGCAATTTAATTTTAAAAATCTGAAAATTACTGAGATGCCTACACATTCATGGTAAATCTTTTTTAAAGTAAGAGTACTTAGCACTCTGGGTGTTAAACATTGAAGTTAAATCTCATTTATGCTTTCTACACACATGGATTCACCTTCACAGACTCCAAGGACTTCCTCATTTGAAAATCTATTGCCAAAATAGCTCTCTCTCTACAATGTAGATAAAGCTCAAGTTTAATGAGTTTCATCTCTATTTCATTGTAAAGATAATCAATTTAAAATCTTCAATACCACCAAGCTCTGGGACTACCTCTATCATGACCCACCCACATTCCATTTTCCTCTCATGTAATTTAGAAGCAATCTGAAGAAATCACTACCTGATATATTTTACCAGGCCATAGGATTCTCTGTTCATAGAATTCCAAGGAAGATTGGAAGTGATAGTTTTCATATATAACCACATCTTCGGGAAGTAATCTCCTCCACTTATTATAAAAGTTAAAAAAATGAATGTCTCCATGGTCACACAATAATCTATTGACAAAGGTGAGACAAGAACATTGAATTCCAATCTCGCAATTTCAACTCATACAATTACCTGTGTGTCTTATATAATATTATATATTAGATTATATTATAAAATATTATCATTTTGTGTTTCATATATATGTATATAGTTAAAAGAGATTTTAAAATATTATCATTTTATGTGTTTCATATATATATGTATATAGTTAAAAGATATTTTAAAGGTTTCCTTATATAGGAAAATTAAAACATCTATTCATCTAATTTGACTCTATTCCTAACCATTTATTAGTTATGTATCTAAACTAAATAGCTATTTCTAAAGATGATGATAAAAACAAACATTTCATCACATCTCAATCAATTTATTCAGGTTTTGCCTAATTATTTTTGCTCAAAATACAAACTTTAGAATCAGACTGATTAACAGAGAAAAACTTAAAATTAAAAATTACTTTAAATTTTATTTATAGTCATAATCTATTATTTCCTACCTACACTTTGTTCCATAAATGCATTCTCCAAATGAGACTTGCTATTTGCCAGGAAAGAGAAAAATATGTCTATCTCCTTTTCTTTTAAACCTTTGGTTTATATTCCCCATATGGTCAAAAGATATGAAAATGTGATTTTTAAAAGAAATCCAAACTATCAACAATTGAAAAATTATCTATCAATAATAATTCAAAAAATGAAACATAAACAACTCCAAGATTCTATCTCACAACCACTGAGACTGGTACCTGATAAAATAAGTATATTATTGCACTGTTGATAGAACCATGATCTGGCTAGCCATTCTGGAAAGCCTTTTAGAAGCATGCCCCAAAAGTTAAAGTATGTGTACTTTTTGATACAGCAATATTGCTACTAAAGCTATCCCCCAAAGAGATCAAAGAAAAAGGAAGAGGACCAAAAGATACAAAAACATTTATAGCAGCTCTTTTCATGATGGTAAAGAATTGGAATTTGAGGAGGTATCCGTCAATTAGGAAATGTCTGAACCAATTATGGTATATGAATATGATGACAGACTATTACTGAGCTACTGAGTAGGAAATGATTAAAGGAATGATTTAAAAAAAAAAAAAAAACCTGAGAAAATGTTTACGAATTTATTAAGAATGAAGAGAACATATCTAAAAGAGCAATTTATACAGTAATGACAATATTTTAAAAAATCAGTTGCAAAAATGAGAAAAAATGCTTTCATCAAAGCATCCCAGTGACCAACCAAGGTTCCCGAAGTTGAATAATAAAATTGGCTACCTGGTAGAGAAGTGATGGACTCGAGAGTGCAGAGAGAAATTTATTTTTTAAAGAAAACCAATGTGGGAAAATAATCAGATTTTCACAATATATGACTTATTTTTGCAGATTTTTGTCCTCTTCTTTTTTAAAGAATATTGTTTGTTCACTTCCCAGTAGCTCCACTGAAACACTAAGAAGGGAACCCTTCGGGCCAGTTAGATGTGGCTACAGCCTCAGCAGGAACCACAGAGACTTTTACCTCCCAGACAATTTGTTGAGTCAGGGCACGAGCCCAGGAAAAGCAAGGGTACCTTGGCTGATTGGAAATGCCAGGCCCCGATGTGCTATTGAGATGCAGCCCTGGAAGAGAAAGAACCAGAATTCAGTGAATGCAAAAGCAAAGAGGCAGAGATGCTGTTAGCTGTGGGCACTTGCAGAAGTAAGGAGCTCTTGGTTTTAGGTTCCTGGTTAGAGGGAAAAGCTAAAGGGAAGCTTGAGGCACCATCTCTCTACCCCACAATTAGAGGTGCTTACAATAATACATCTCATTTAAAAAAAATGAACCAGCAAAAAAGAAAGAATCCCGCCACAGAAACATTCTATGGGAACAAGAAAGACTGGGGTTCATCTTCAGAAGACATTTTAGTTAAAAAAAAAAAAAAAAAAAAGCTTCTAACCCAAAGAATAACATGAAATGGCTCCCTGTCCAAATAGAATTTTTAAAAGAATTCAAAAAAGAAATTTAAAATAAAATGAGAGACAGTGAGGAAAAACTAAAACTAAAAAATAAATAAAGAAAATCCAAAGAAAAACAAGATTATGGGGAAAAAGTTAACCAACTAGAAAAAGAGATATACTCTCAAAGATGAAAATTCACTGAATACATTGAAAATTTGAATTGGGCAAGAGCAAGCCAATGAAGCTATGAGAATAAGAAATAACAAAACAGATTATAAAGAATGAAAAAATAGAACTGAATGTAAAACATAAGAAAAATCACAGATCTGGAGAACCGATCAAGAAGAGAAAATATTGGACTGCCAGAAAGTTGTGATGAAAAAGAGAACCCTGACACAATAATCCAAAAAAATTGTCCTGGTATGATAAAATGTGAAGAGAAAGCAGAAATAGAAAAAATCCATTGAACACGGCTCTCTTCAACAATGAGATGACTCAAACAGTTCCAGTTGTTCAGTGATGAAGAAAGCCATATACACCCCAGAGAGAGGCCTGTGGGATCTGAGTGTGGGCCACAACATAGCATTTTCACATATTCTATTGATGTTTGCTTGTATTTTGTTTTCCTTCTCAGGTTTTTTTTTTTTCCTAGATCCAATTTTTCTTGTGCAGCAAGATAAATGTATAAATATGTATGCATATATTGGATTTATCATATATTTTAACATATTTAACATGTACTGGACTACTTACCTGCTATCTAGGGGAGGGGGTGAGGGGAAAGAGGGAAAAATTTGGAACAGAAACTTTTGCAAGGGTCAATGTCAAAAAATTACCTATGCAAATGTTTTGTAAATAAAAAGCTTTAATTAAAAAAAAAAAAGAAAAAGAAAAAATCCATTGATTACCACCTCAACAAGATCCTTTGTGGAAAACACACAGGAATATTATTGCCAAATTTTGAAACCCCTAGCTAAAAGAGAAAATTTAGTAAGAAACAAGGAAAAAAAAATTCAAATATGCTGGGGTTACAATTAGAATTGTAAAAGACTTATCAGCAGCTACAATAAAAGACCAAAAGTCTTGGATAGACTCATACCTACCAACAATCAAAAGAAGTAGACCTATAGTCAAAAATATCATATCCACTAAAATTATTTATAATTTTGAATGAGAAAAAATGAACACTAAAAATGAACTTGCAGATTTTCAGGACTTTCTATCAAACAAACTGAAACTTAACAGAAAATTTCACATATAAGAGCCAATTTCAAAGATGAATTTTAAGGAACTTAACATGGACAACCTGTTTAAACATATAAAGATTATTTATTTTATCTTTACATGGGAAATGTATACTATATGTTTAAGATTCATATCAACAATAGAGTAGCTCAAAAGAAAGACTGGAAGACTTAAGGTAAAAATAGTAATCATACAAATGAGATGTAAAGGAAGAATAGACATGGGCATTAGAGGAGGAGGGAGGGCTTGTAGTTCTGAAAACCTACTCACATAGGGAATGGGTTCAATATGAAACACTAGATATATACCATGAAGGGTATAACACCCTCCAAAATCCATAAGGACATAAGCGGGAAGGGATGGGTGCATGGGGAAACAAAGGGTGAAAAGAAGAAGACAAGGAAGGGATGCCTAGAAGGAAGGAGGGAAATTTTGGTGATGTGAAAAAAAATGTGTTTGTGTTTGTGTGTTTGTGTATGTGTGTGTGTGTATAGTACATATATATATATAACTAAAATGTATTTTAAAAAGACTTCCCAAGCTTGCAAAAAGAATATATTTGCTTTTGTCACTTTTTAATAAATGATGCTGTAAATGTTTTAAATAGTAAATCTAGCGAATTATGCAGATTCATAGTCCAAACTGTTGTTAGGTTCTGAAATCAAGGAGAAATCTGAGAAATCTTCTGAATAATTAGCAAAAAATGGTGATTTTCTCCTGCTTCAGGGTATGGTGCTACCATTGTTAAGAAGTCACTCCCTGAAAACATCTGGATCAAATTAAAAATGTTACTTCATATTAATTTTCCATCTTCAACATACACAAAAAATTAAAAATATAAATGTCAAAAAATGAACTATTTCTAAAGTTGACAATCCAATACCTGTCTTTTGCTTCCTCAAAAAAAAAAAAATTCTGATGATGTCCCAGTATATCATTCAGCTAAAAATATCTATAACCCTCAGAGGATACATTAAGAAAATCATTCATTATTATAAAATACAGAAAATATTTCAAAGACACCATAATCATAATAAATCAGAAAGTAAACAAAGAAAAAACCTTCCTGGAAACTAGAAACCACCATAGTGTGAATCATTTACCACATTGGCTAATATTCTACAGGAAATGAAACCAGGTGATATTTGAGTTCCAGTAAATATGGATTAACTCACAAAGAGAATTTTTCTACCTAGCATATCAAATAATGATGATCTGAGAGTGTTTGATTTTAATATGTCATTTATGTGTTATACCTTGGATACATGTCCCAAGAAGACAATAGTTGTTATCACATAAACAAATAGTAAAAAAATATCACACTAATAACCCCTCTTTTTCCCATGCTCCTTCTTGGATAACCTCTCACGTTATAAGTTTCTCTGGTTTAACTATGCAATTCCTGGAAGGACAAGAAGCTACTTTGGTCTTGGAACATCTAACTCTTTGCTACTGAGAAAGAGCTACCAATTTTTTTTTTTCATTTTATTAAAGCTTTTTATTTGCAAAACACATGTATGGGTAATTTTTACACATTGACCCTTGCAAAGCTTTTTGTTACAAATTTTCCCCCCCAAGCCCCACCCCTCCCCTAGATGGCAGGAAGTCTACTACATGTTAATTATGCTAAAACACTTGACAAATTAAATATATATATTTATATATATATATATATATATATATATATATATATATATATACACATACATATTTTTAGTTATCTTGCAGTGCAAGAAAAATTGGATCTACAAGAAAAAAAAATCTGAGAAGGGAAACATAATGCAAGCAAGTATCAATAGAGAGCATCAAAATGTTATGTTGTGGTCCACATTTCATATCCCTCTCTCTGGGTGTATATGGCTTTCTTCATCACTGAACAATTGGAACTGGTCTGAAACATTTCATTGCTGAAGAGAGCCACATCCTTCAGAATTGATCATCATATAGTCTTATTGTTGCCATGTATAACAATCTTCTCGTTCTGCTGATTTCACTCAGCCTCAGTTCATGCAAGTTTCTCCAGGGCTCTCTGAAATCATCCTGGTGGTCATTTCTTACAGAACAATAATATTCCATAACATTCATATACCATAATTTGTTCAGCCACTCCCCAATTGATGGGCATCCATTCAGTTTTCAGTTTCTAGCCATTACAAAAAGGGCTGCCACAAATATTCTTGCACATGTAGGTCCCTTTCCTTTCTTTAAGATCTCTTTGGGATACAAGCCCAGTAGAAACACTGTTGGGTCAAAGGGTATGCACAGTTTGATAACTTCTTGAGCATACTTCCACTTTGTTCTCCAGAATGGTTGGATCCGTTCACAGTTCCACCAACAATGTATCAGTGTCCCAGTTTTCCCCCATCTCCTCCAACATTTGTCATCATCTTTACCTGTCATCTTAGCCAATCTGGCAGGCGTATAGTGGTATCTCAGAGTTGTCTTAATTTGCATTTCTCTGGTCAATAGTGATTTGGAACACCTTTTCATATGACTAGAAATAGTTTTAATTTCATCTTCTGAAAATTGTCTGTTCATATCCTTTGACCATTTATTGATTGGAGAGGGGCTTGAATTCTTATAAATATGAGACAATTCTCTATATATTTTAGAAATGAGGCCTTGATCAGAATCCTTAAATGTAAAGATGATTTCCCAATTTATTCCTTCTCTCCTAATCTTGTCTGCATTAGTTTTGTTTGTACAAAAACTTTTTAACTTAATATAATCAAAATTATCCATCTGGTGTCCAATTAAGAGTTCCAGTTCTTCTTTGGACACAAATGTCTTCCTTCTCCACAGGTCTGAGAGCTCAACTATCTGATGGTCCTCTAATTTGCTTATAATAATCACTCTTTATATCTATATCATGAACCCATTTAGATCTTATCTTGGTATGTGGTGTTAGGTGGGGGTCAAGCTCTAATTTCTTCCACATTAGTTTCCAATTTTCCCAGAAGTTTTTGTCGAATAATGAGTACTTATCCCAAAAGCTGGGGGGTCTTGGGTTTATCAAACACTAGACTGCTACAGTTATTGCCTGATTTGTCCTGTGATCTTCTCCTATTCCACTGATCCATTACTCTATTTCTTAGCCAGTACCAAATGGTTTTGATGACCGCTGCTTTATAATATAGTTTTAGATCTGGCACAGCTAGGCCACCCTCATCAGCCTTTTTTTTCATTAATTCCCTTGAAATTCTTGACCTTTTGTTCTTCCAAATGAATTTTGCTACTATTTTTTCTAGATCTGTAAAATAATTTCTTGGGAGTGTGATTGGTATGGCACTAAATAAGTAAATTAGTTTGGGTAGTACTGTCATTTTTATTATATTCGCTCGGCCTACTCATGAGTACTTGATGTTTTTCCAACTGATTAGGTCTGACTTTATTTGTGTGGAAAGTGTTTTGTAGTTTAGTTCATATAGTTTCTGACTTTTCCTTGGCAGATAAATTCCCAAATATTTTATACTATCGACAGTTATTTTGAATGGAATTTCTTTTTGTATCTCTTGCTGCTGAACTTTGTTGGTAATATATAAAAATGCTGATGATTTATGTGGATTTATTCTGTATCCTGTAACTTTGCTAAAGTTGTGAATTGTTTCTAGTAGTTTTTTAGTTGATTCTCTAGGGTTCTCTAAGTATACCATCATATCATCTGCAAAGAGTGATAATTTGGTTTCCTCATTACCTACTCTAATTCCTTTAATCTCTTTTTCTTCTCTTACTGCCAAAGCTAACATTTCTAATAAGATATTAAATAGTAATGGGGACAGTGGGTGACAGTTTCACTCCTGATCTTATTGGGAATGGTTTTAGTTTGTCCCCATTACATATGATGCTTGCTGATGTTTTTAAATAGATGCTACTGATCATTTTAAAGAAAAGCCCATTAATTCCTATACTCTGCTAGGGTATGGGACCCTGTTGAGAGGGAGTATAGAGGCCACCTTGACCTTTGGTGCACAATAAGTTTTCTGCCATGTTGCAGAAACGCCCTTGTTGAGCAAGGAGCACTGGTGCATGGCATGGGAATGGGCAGAACCTGAGGGTTATAGCTAATTGCTCGTGAGCAGGGATGCCTTGACAGGGCCTCTTGCCTGTGAGCAGGTTGCTGACGTGGCTGGGTCGGCTCTCCTCCCATTGGCAGATACCATGTATATGCAATGTCCAACGAACTGCTCTGAATGGTGATTGGGGATTGTCTACTGTTCACAAGCTGATCATGCTTGCAAAACTGTATATCAACAAGGCTGTGTGGCATAATAAACTGGGGCTCTTTTCACACCCTATGAGTTCCCCAGCCTCATTCATCTCACCTCTAAGATCAAAGGGCTCATACAATGTGAGCTCTTAAAAGACAGCTTGCAACTACTGGCGCCCAAAGAACAGGGACAGGACCTGGAACAGTACCAGAGCGACTACTTTGCAGTCAAGCACTATTAAGTGGTCAAGACAAGCTCCAAGAGGACTCCAGAGGGACAGCCCGCCGAACTGCGCTATTTCCGGACCAGAGAGAGTATGGCGGAGAGTAGTTAATTACTCTAATGGGGCAGAAAGTAGACACCATCTTCCTTTTACATAGGGAAGCATATGTCAGGACTGTATATAAATGTATCAAAGAACAAGGGAGCACGGTCCAATTAGGAGACATTAGGAAATTCCTGGACATTGCTTACAAAGTTTCTATATGGTTACCTGAGGAAGACTATTATAATTGTGAGAGATGGATTATTTTCAGTGAACAGCTCACTGCTTATGGTAAACAATGCCCAGGAGAAATACAAAAAAGCCATTTTAAAAAAAGTCTGAAATCAGAACCAGAAAAGGAGGTCAGGATATTTACAGTTGAGGCACAGACAGGCATGTCTTTTAGCAACAGATGTCCTTCTCCTGAGCCTGAGGAGAATGATAATGAATGGCCTCCCCATCCTGTACCACCCTCGGCCCCACCTCACTCTTGTGTCTATTCAGACCTACAGCCTTTCAAATGGTCTTCTAATGTACAGCTTAAGAATGAAATCTGAATGACAGAATTTTTAGAACAGACTTGGTTGACTGCCACTCAGGTTACTCTAGGAACAAACATGAACTTATACTTTTAGCAACTTAGTGCCAGGAGTAGCAGGCAGTAAGGAGAGTTTGATGTGCACTGGACTATTAAATTGGCAAAACGACAGAAAGACACAAAGTATTTTTCCTTTAATAATAGATGGCTTACATATTAACTTATGGGGTAGAGATATTTTACACCAATTAGGGATGAAAATCACCACAGAATTATAGGAAGGGTCATTCCTGCTGCAGCTTCTACCACTCCAAAATTGACTTGGACTACTGACACACCGATATGGATGGAGCAATGGCTCCTGACCAAAGAAAAAAAACAGCCGCTTTACATCAATTAGTACAAGAACAATAGAATTAGGTAACATACAGCCCATGGAACTCCCTGTAAGAGATTCATCAAAAAACAAAAAGAGGGAGATGAAAGTAGGATCATTCACAAAGATACAGATAAAGCAATGTACATAATAAATTACAAAAAATTTGATTCAAATGATTTAAGTCCAGCTATGAAATACTCTTTGCTACACATAGACAAAGAATCACCTAAAAGACATCTAATATTCATTAAAAAGGCACCCTAATAATAAGACCATGGTAATGAAAAAGGATCCTGAAGGATGGGAGGGACCCTCTAGTATTCTAATGTGGGTGGGGGCCAGGATATGCTTGTATCTCCATAGGACAAAACCTTCAGTAGTGGATTCCCACCAGACATCTCAGAGTTGTCCATAAAGCAAAAGAAGAAAAGAAGGAAGAAGAGGCAACCATCCAAAAGAAGAAGACATGCCCTCAAGAACACTAAGAAAATGCTTTCTATATATGTGTGTGTGTGTATGTATATATATATGGGTTTGTGTTACATACAATCAGGATTGGCAACAGAGGTCAAAAAGTGGGCCATGGACCCACCATAGCCTAGGACTGTCTCATGGGGGAATGGGGTATCATGTGACACACATGCTGGGCACATAGGGGATGCCCGGTCATAGCGACACCCTCATCCACGCAGAAGGATTGCAGTGGTGTGTCTACATAAAGGGATCATCAGGTTGTCCCCTTATAAAGCACAAGCCTTCATTGGATACATTCTTGTCATTCAAGAATTGGGTCAGCAGTTTGGCACATGGTAAAATATCTTGGGCCCTGGTTCTTGGACAAAATGGCACATGAATTAGATATCAGTTCTATACTAAAGACTGTCTGGAAGGAAAATATGCATTCATGTGAAGAGATTCTGTAATTGTACCAAAGAAACATTAGATTTTTGCAATGTTACTTGTTGGAATTGTACTGTTTAGTGATTGCTTGGACAATGAAATTGAGAATCAGACTGTATTTGTTATTACTCATGTATCAATGCTTTCTGTAAAAAAGTGAGAAATGGGAGGGCAGAGCCAAGATGGTGGAGTGAAGACACAACTCTCTGTGTCCTCCTCTGACCTTCTCTCAAACCAACAATAGAGCTTTAAAAAATGAGTAAGAAACAAAAAAGAGCTCTTATCATAGACAGCTTTTATGGAGAGAAAGAAGGGCAGACCCCAGATCCTGAGGTTCCTAAAGCAACTCCAGAGGAAGCCACAAAGGAAGACATGAACAGGTCTCCATTTCACAAGGCTTTCCTGGAAGGCTGCATAAAGAATCTCAAAAGAGAGCTAGATGAAAAATGGGAAAATGAATTGAGATCAGTGCAAGAAGGATATAATGCCCTCCAAAAGAGATATGATAAAGACACAAATTCACTGAAAAACAAAATTGGTGAAATGGAAAAAGACACCAATGCACTGAAAAACAAAATTGGTGAACTGGAAAAAGACAACAATTCAATGAAAAAAAAAATGGTGAACTGGAAAAAGTTTGCAATGAACCAAAAAATTCAATTGGCCAGTTACAAAAGGAGCTAAAAAAGGTAGCTGAAGAAAATAATACATTAAAAATTAAAATTGAACAAATGCAAGTGAATGACTCAATAAGACTTCAAGAATCAATCAAACAAAAACAAAAAAAATGAAAAAATAGAAGAAAATATGAAATATCTCTTAGGAAAAACAACTGACTTGGAAAATAGATCAAGGAGAGACAATCTAAGGATTAATGGACTTCCTGAAAGCTATGATGAAAAAAAGAATCTAGACACTATCTTCCAGGAAATTATGAAAGAAAATTGCCCTGATATTTTAAACTCAGAAGGCAAAATCACCATCAAAAGAATTCAACGATCACCTCCTGAAAGAGACCTCAAAATTAAATCCCCAAGCAATAACATGGCTAAATTTCAGGACTATTGCACCAAGGAAAAGACATTGCTAGAAGCTACAAAGAAATAATTCAAATACCGAGGAACTGTAATTAGAATCAGACAAGATCTGTCAGCCTCCACATTGAAGGATCAAAAGGCCTGGAACCAGATATTCCAAAAGACAAAGGAATTTGGGTTACAGCCAAGAACAACCTATCCAGCTAGAATGAGCACTATCTTCCAGGGAAGAAGATGGACATTTAATAATATAGGGGGATTTCACCTATTTCTAATGAAAAGACCAGATTTGCACAAAAAATTTGACCTCCAATCAGAATTCAAGAGAAGCATAAAAAGGTAAAAAAGAAAGAACTCTTGAGAACTATATTTCAAGAATCAGGGTATAATTTGATATTACTTTGATAAAATGAAAAAGAAACTAAAAGTGGAAAGGCTATCATACTGGGGAAAAGAGGGAAAAGGTGGTAAAATAAAGTTTTTTTAAAAGGAGATAAAAATAAGATAAAATCTCATGAAGAGGCAAAGAAAACCTAATATAACTGAGGAAAAGAAGAGAGGGAGATGAGCATTGTGTAAAACTTACTCTCATCAGACTGGCCTCTAAAAGAGTATATCAGACACATTTGATTTCACAAAGAAACTTGTCCTTCCTTATAGAGAAGTGGGAGGGAAAGGAGGAAAAGAAAGGGATAGACTAATAGAAGGAAAAATAGAAGAATCAGGGGAAAGGAGTAAAAAAGGGGGAGGAGTTCTAAAGGGGGAGGACTGTTTGGTGGAGGTGGTCATCAAAAGCAAAATACTGGGGAGAGGGGAAGGGAGAAAGAGAAAAGGAAAGAGAAAAACATAACTTGGGTAAATAAGATGGCAGGAAATACAGAATGGGATGAACTCTCCCAAAAAGCAGAAGCAATTAGCAGACTGGATTAAAAAACAGAATCCAACAATATGTTGTCTACAAGAAACACATCTAAAGCATAGTGACACATATAGGATGAAGGTAAAAGGCTGGAGCACAATCTATTACGCTTCAGGTGAGCAAAAAAAAGCAGGGGTAGCAATCCTTATCTCAGATCAAGTAAAAGC
>JAJPUD010013788.1:0-17426 GCA_023553655.1 Myrmecobius fasciatus
TTACAGATAGGATAACTGAGGCAGACTGAGGTAAACTGATTTGCCCCAGGTCACACAACTTAATAAATCTCTGAGGTCATATTTGCATTCAGGACTTGCTGAGTTCTCCCTCACCAGCTGGCAGTCTAGGTACAGGTATTAGCCCAGTTTTGGAAAAGTAGCTGGAGTCACTTAACAGCTTTCAAAGTGAGTCCTTTAAATTAATAGATTTCCACTAGGTTGGAAAATTAATTGGTGAACCTGAGGGTTCACAGCCTAATTGATCTGTGCTCTGGGTGTTCACTGATCTTCGTAGCCAGGAGAACGAGAGGGACATTGTCCCTTAAAGGCCTCTGAAGATGATCACTCCAAAATGCCAGAAGGATATAGGGCAAGGGAAGGGCTTGTACCCTCAGTAGCCAGTTGATTCGGAGATATCATTTCATAAGCCCTTTTTCTGGTCCACATTGTATCTTCTTAAGTCCATGATCTCTCTCACTCTTGGTTAGCGTTAAGGTGACAGCTTCTTGGTTCCTGATTTGCAGAAATCATCATGTAGAGAAGTGTCATTGATTTATAGGATGCCTTTCAGAGTGTGAGAACTTTGTACTATCAATAGCTAGGAGGCTGGACTTGGAGGCAGAAAGAATGGGAATTCATTTCTTCCCTTGGAAGGATTTTACCACCTGTGTGATCCTGGACAACTCACCTACACACTGTCGGCCTTGATTTCCTTATCTGTAAAAAGGAGGTTATAACAGTACCCACTCCCATTTTGCTGTGAGGACAAAATGAGACCAATGTAATATACTTTCAAAACGTTTTTGTGTGTATCTATACATACATACAGAGAGAGAGAGACAGAGACAGAGACAGAGACAGAGAGACAGAGATTAAGTAAGGATATTAGGGTACATAAGGCTGAGAGAATTTGGAATAAATGAACTCCCCTTTTGACCATCTTTGAGAGTTCCACTCCTTCGCTCCTCACCCATGATCAGGATTCGGGCCAGTACCGAAATCCTCTAGTGAGCATGTCCGCACAATTGCCTTGGATCTCTGAACCTGTGAAAAGATCCAAGTCTTTCATGGCTGATCAGAAGAAAGAGTAGATTAAAACCAGCAAGGGAGACTACAGGGTCAGGAATTGGGATACGAGGAATAGTTGGTTCAAGAGGAATAATGCAAGAGATGGAATGATGACATGTCATGATGAGAGAAGAGGGTGACAGAGTTTTTCATTAGGAAAGCAGAGACGATATATGAGTGATGGAAAGGTCAAAGATGTGCCCAAGCCAGAGTGTAGCTGAGGAGACATAGAGGTCACAGGAGACTAGATAGAGGTACTGGTAAGTTAGGCTTTTGGAGAGGACATCAACATGCACCATCAAACTCGTTGTGGGGGTAAGGTGAAGACTTGCAAGTTTGCTTAGAATAGAGAAGCAATTTATGCCATGATCTGTGATTGTGAACTTTATGAAACTATATCTTGAATATTACATATTGAAATTGCATCTTAGGCCAACTTAGAATCATCAGACTACAGTCCTAAAGATTTGTTTTTGCTCTCGAGCTTAATAGAGAATTTCTTAAGAGAAGGCTACCTGTTAGTTTGGAGAAATACATTGAGTAGCCAGTGTTTTTCAGAATCTGGGTGAACTATTGTATATTCACTCTCTCTATGGAATTCCAGGATGTGACTATTTTCTTAAACCCTAATGATGGATTTTAATACCAAGATATATTTAAACTAAAGAAAAAAAGTCAGAAATGGGTGTTTAGTCATTTTTTTAAAAGAGCTTGTTAACTTTTTATTGTTAACTAACTGATATTGCAATATGAGAGAAAAAATGGCCTAGTCTAATCTGTGAAATTTGCCATTTGACATAAAAATCTCTAGAAATTATAATTGGCATTGTTCTAAGATTTGAATTCAGATTAATTGTCTGAATTATCATTAAATTAGTAGACAAGCATTAAAGGATATTGCCACAAACTGGTCAAAGGGAGTAGGATCTGAGAACTGCTTCTAGTGGATGGCAATACTTGGGTAGGTTGAAAGGATAGCCTTACAAGGTAATGGAGGGGCAGCTAGATGGCGAAGTGGATAGAGCATCAGCCCTAAAGTCAGGAGGACCTGAGTTCATATCTGGTCTCAGACACTTACCACTTCCTAGCTGTGTGACCCTGGGCAAGTAACTTAACCCCAATTGCCTCAGCCAAAAACAAAAAACAAAAAAAATAAGGTAATGGAAAAATAATCTTGACTCAATTTCCCTACTGTGTTATTTCCCTTTGGAAGAGGAATGTTTCCTATGTGGTTAATCCTGAGCAAGAAGGCATCTAGCTGAAATAGGGGGACTTAGTCTGGTGAATGGTGGGTTTGGATTTGGGAAGACCTGAATCCAAATCTAACTTCAGACACTTACTAGCTATATGACCGTGGGCAGGTCACTCTGATGAGAGCAGGGTAGCACTTCCTAGTTCAAAATAAACATGTGACAAATTCACAATGGCCATTCTCTTTGCCAAAAGATAAAATGTCCAAAAGAACATTTATTTAGGGGGAAAAGATTACAAACAAAATGAAGAGGTAAAATAAACACCCGAAGTGGTAAATATGAAATAGATTTGGGAGAACACATAGTTAGCAAGGAAATGGTTTACGAAAGGTTCCCATTCGTAATGGGAAAAATGAGTTCCCCAGTGGACATCACAATTAACCAGGAAAAAGAGAATATGCCATGAAGTGAGTGTATTCTACTGACTGGCAGCTTAAATCCATAGAGGAATTACAGAGTAAACAGAGTTAGCTATAGTAAGAAAAAAGACATTAAAGGGAAGACACTGTGAGGAGGGATAAGGAAAGGAGTACCTCATAGTGGGCTTAGTCCAGAAAAAGACTTAGCAAAGAGTTCATCATGAGCACATTTTTATAGGGGAAATAAAACCTTGGGTTTTCTCAGGGAAGGAGGGGACATAAAGATGGGAACAAGGATGTATATTAAGATGTTGAGACTGCCTTGAAGATACTAAGAAAGGAAGTCTGGGAAAGCCTGGGTTCCTATCAATGTATCTTAAAGAGGCTAATCAAGGCTGGACACATCCTGCTTGCCTTAACTATGGTAATAAGACAGTCTGGGAAATTAAGTTCCTAGGATGAGTGTTTTTAGCATTTTTGGAAAAAGGAGAGAATAAGCTGACTTCAGGATTCACATCTACCCCACCTCTGCCTCACTTTGTGTGGCAATCTTGCAGGCTTGTTGTGAGGAGCAAGAGATACCTGTAGAATACCCAGCAGAGTGTCAGACAGTAGGCACTAAATTGATGCTTGTTTTCTTCCTTCAGGCTGCATCCATCCAGATTGGACCCCAACTTGAATGCTGCCAACACAGTAAGACAGCCTCTCCACCCTGGCTCCCCTCAAGCCACAGTTCCTTCTCCAAAATTTTGACCCTCTAACTGTGGCCCTTCTGAGATCTCCATTTCTCAGTCAGCCTTGAGGGGAACCCTAACTCTCAATTCCCCCTTCCTTTGCACTCTGAGCAGTGCAGAAAGTAGCTCCTTCTGATTCTTGGCCAAAGTTAATCTGGTTGACTGGACAGCTCCATCTACACAGACATGAGTCCTCATTGTAGGCTGGAAGAGCGTCTTTCTTGTGCCCCCTGGGATGGTCAAGGGTGCCTATCTGGTCCCTGCCCTTGGCATCGGCTCCTGGAGGTAAGCCCACTTCCTGCTGCCTTTTTCCTGCCCTGCAGGTAAGGTGAATGACTTGCTCATCTGGCTTCTCCCTTATCCCATTCCTGGCTGTGACCTGGATGTAATCAATATATCCACAAGGTTAGCAATGCCCACCTCCTCCTCACTGCTTTCAGGGGGAGTCCTCAGAGTATTCAAGATAGCCATGTCTTTTACAATCCCTGGGGAGAAAGATAGTGAGGACCTGAATTAGAGAATGAAATTTGCCCGGGAACAGGCAAAAAGGGGTGGCAAGAGGATGATGAGAAAGTGGAATCCAGAGAACTGTCAAATGAATAGATCCAGGAAGTGATGGTGGGAGGGACAATGCAGCAGGTAACTCTGCACTCTCCAACCAGTGTACTTGGTTAAAGTACAGGCAGGATAAAGAAGTGCTTTCTAAGGGAATGTTAATGCATTTCATTTGGGACATGGTGAGTCTAAAATGGGAAGTCTAGGATGACATGTTCAATAGGAAGTTGGAGGTGGGATCTGGAGTCAAGGGATAGTTGAGAACCCCCTAGAGCGAGCAGGGACTGACTGGCATCACAGGGGCACCCTAGTAACTTGCCTTCTTCCCTCTTCCCCTAGGCTGTTTGATTGCTCCAAAGACTTGATGAGACAGGAGTCAATAATTTCCCTTGTGTTCTTCATTTGTAAGCTTTCTCATCCTGGAAGGTACTTCCTCAGAGCCCCCCACTGAAATAAGTGCCCAAGCCAGCTGTTGTCTTCTCTCCTAACTCTCTAGACTTCTCCACTTGCTCCTGTGGGGAGCATCCTTCATCCTCACCATGAGAAGCATCCTTCATCCTCACCATGACCTCCAGGTCTCTCCCAGGCTAACTCCCCTGCACTCTCTCTTCTTCTGCTTCTTGATCCCTTGCTGAACCAATCCAACTCTACATCTCCTCTCTTGAAACCCTCACCCCTTTATGATATCACCAGTTATACCCGAAACAGAATTCATTATCTTCTCCTATATCCTTCCCTATTACTGAACAGAGTAACCCCATATTCCCACTCCCACAAGCCCACATTCTACTAGTCATTCTGAATTCATCACTATATCTCACCCCACCCACACCCCAATATCCAACATGGTACCAAGACATTTCTACATCACCTTAGGACAACTTTCCAATACACGCCCTTCTCTTCTCTGACACTGCCCTACCCTGGTGCATCTCGAACCCAAGACTACTGCAATAGCCTGCTGGGGAGTGGGGGAGAGGGAGGGAAGGAGGAGGGTTAGGGCAAGTCCTGTCTGCTTCAAGTCTCTCCCCACTCTCATCCATTCTTCATTCAGTCATTGAAGTGATGTTCCTAAAAATAACGTATGACCACATCACCTTCCTTATTCAACAAGCTGGTGATTCCCTATTAACTCCAGAGTCAAATAAAAAGTCCTTCTTGGGGGGGGGGGGTAAAAGTCCTTCATAATGTTGCATCTGCCAACCCAGTCTTTTTACACTTTAATTCCTGACACATATTCTTTGATCTAGTAACTGCTGGTTTCCTGGCTGTTCATAAACAAGATACTCCATCTCTTGGCTCTGGGCATTTTCTCTGGCTCTCCCATTCCTAGAACCCTGCCCCTCCTCCATTCTGGAGGACTGCCAACCTCCCAGGCTTCCTTTAAGTTCCAACCAAAATCCTATCTTCTACAGGAAGCCTACTACAACCCCACTTAATTTGAGTGTCTTCCCTGTCTTCATTTTTTCCTATTTATTATCTAACTTGCTTTGTATATGTTTACTTACATCTTGTCTCCCCCCTTAAATGGTAAGCTCCTTGAGAGCAGGAATTGTCTTTTGTCTCCTTTTGTGTCCCCAATACTTAGGCAATCACCTGGCACCTAGTAGGCACTTAATAATATTTATTGCAATACAGTAAGATAACTGTATAGATATGTATACATATATTGGATTTGTCATATAATTTATCATATTTAGCATGTATTAGATTACCTGTCATCTAGGGGTGGGGGTAGGGGGAAGGAGGGGAAAAGCTTGGAACAAAAAAAAAGTTTTGTAAAGGTCAATGTAGAAAAATCACTCATGTTTTGTAAATAAAAAGCTTTTAATAAAAAAAATTATTTATTGCAATACATATGTGCTCTCCTCCCTGTAGATACACACATCTTTCAGTTCCATTTAATGTGCTTTATTACTCCTACTCGAATGTAAGCTCCTTGAGGTCAGGGATTATCTTTCTTTGTTGTTATATTTGAATTCCCTTTGCCAAGTATAGTGACTGCCATGGAATAATCATTTAATAAATGCTCTAGCTGTCTATCTAAAGTTCATAATAAGGTTTTTTCATTCACTTATTATGGCTGGATCTCTTTTTTTTCCTTGAAAGTTATAGACACAGGAGTGATCATTGAATTACTGAGTTTGCCAAGAAAGAAAATTTAGAGAAAGAAGAGGACATAGGCCACAAGAAAAGAGGGGCTGGAGCAAGAGTGACACTTCACCCAGAGACTGAGAAGGGGAGGGAGGTCAGAGAGCTTGGAGAAGGATGGCAGAAAAGCTTCTCCAGATGCTTCTCCATTTCTCCTCAAGTTCTGTCTCCACAGATTTGGGAGAAGGGGTGGGGGAGAGGGCAGCTAAGTTCCAGGGGAAAACGGCATTTCTGCAGCATCCCAGAAAGATGAGACAAGCTTGCATCAGGAGGCTTGGACAGGAACTGTTTGATAGTTTTTGGTAATGCATGTGAAACTTGTGTTGGGTGAGGTTTCTAGCCTATGCATCCTTCCCTGGCACAAGAGGAAACCAATAAAGCAGGGCCTTCCTCACCTTTCCATTTCCACCTGCCAGTTCAGCTTTCCATTTCCCCAAACAACAATTTCCTTCCTAGCTTCTTCCCTATGCTCCCTCCTATGTACAAAAAGTGAGTCGATGTAAGCTTTGTCCCTCTAGGCTAAAATCTTCCAGGTCTCCCCTTTACCTCTGGAGGCAGTCTGTTCTCCCAAGAAGGGATGTTCCTTGAAGACAGGCATTAGATCATTTGGGGGAATCTGTATGTGAGGGAGAGGCTGCCCTTGGAAATGAAGAGGGATGCTTTCGGTTTGGACTCTGCAACCTAAAAGAACCAGAGTGCTCCTGTTGCCGAGCCTGCAGCTCCAGTTACCGCGCCTGTGGCTACTGTTGCCGCTCCTGCTGCTATTGTTACCACAGCGCCTGTGGCTACTGTTGCCGCTCCTGCTGCTACTGTTACCACCGCTCCTGAGGCTACTGTTACCACCGCGCCTGTTGCTACTGTTACCGCGCCTGCCGCTACTGTTACCGCGCCTGGCTCCTGCTGCTACTGTTACCACCGCGCCTGCCGCTACTGTTACCACCGCTCCTGCTGCTACTGTTACCACCGCGCCTGCCTCTCCTGCTGCTACTGTTACCGCGCCTGCCGCTCCTGCTGCTACTGTTACCATCGCGCCTGCAGCTACTGTTACCACGCCTGCAGCTCCTGGTACAACAGTCGCTGCTGCCGTAGCCCACCAGGACATCCAGCCTGTCCCACCACTCCCCTCCACCACAAGAAGTGGTGGCAGTTGCAGCCGAAGATTAGAGGGGCCTGAGCAGGGAGGGAGAGCTGGGGTGTCCCCCCTACCGGGGGGTAGCTGCGCTAAGGAAAATGCCTAGACAGAGGAGACAAAAACTTGTCTGCCTTTTGAGCAGTCCTGATTAGGTAGCTCACGTATGGTCCAAGGAAGACACCAAATTGATTTTCAGATTTTACCTTTTTGAATCACCCAGCCTAAATCCACTGTGAACAGTTGAGATGGCAAGGCATTTCTGAGTCAGGGATCCAATATCTTCTCTAACAAACTAAGAGATTTTCAAGGAACTATTTTTGTCATGAGGAAAAAATGCTTCTTTAATATGTAGGATTTTGCAGAATTGAAGGTGTGACAAGATAGTATTTTGCTTGTGTGAAATGGCCACAGAGATAATAATACCTCAGTGTTGTGTTGTAGGCAATTGAAATTCATCATATGAAAGGTAATCTACTGAAAGACTTAAAACCATGAACAGTATTACCAATATCCCAGTAAGGATAACTCTTGTGCTCAATACTTGGGTGTTCCCAAAACAATTTTCCTCTCTTTGTCACTACTGAATCTTTATGGAAGAAAGGAATAGAATGGTAGCTTTTTTGATTGTTTTTTAAAGCTTTCAGTGAAAAACTACATAAATAAAAAAATTAAAAGAAACAACCTTTAACTATTTAAACTGTTTGCTGCCTGTTTGTGCCAATGGATAGAAGAAGAACTTGACAATTCTGTGGTACTTGTGGCCTTATCTTGGTCATCCCTGAAAACATCTCTACTGTGTGAAGTTAGCATCAGTCTAGTTGTGTCTGAAGAGAAGGGAAACACCAAGTATTTAGGCAGAAGAACCAAAGCCCTTACATTTGATGCATTTTGTTTTTAAAATAGAGCCTTGTTTTTTTTTAACTTCATTTGCAGTTCTTATATGGAGGTTTATCAATCAGTTTTTACCTGTTTTATTTTAAAAAAAAATAATTGGACATCTTGAGTTGGTGGTTTTGTGATTTAGGTGGGCAAGTAACTGTCTTTGTAACCAATAAGTTATATATAAAAATTTTTAAATTTATATTCTAAAAAATAATGAGTTAGAAGATGATAATATGACAGATCTCATTTGTGCAAGTCTTGTGTTGTCATGTTGTTGTTGTTGCTGTTTAATAAAGGAGATATTTGAGCATATTAAGGGACTTGAAACATACATAGTTTTACTTCCCCAGATTGTTTAAACTCCAAGATCCTCAACTAATTAATTTCCCATGACATTGGGACTTTTCCTCCTCTTCTCAGTTGACCAAAGATGGTCAAACCCTCAATCTTACCATCACCCATAAATACTCTGCCTCCGTGTTCACAAATTCTGGCCTTCCCTTATCTGATCACAGTCTATTGTCCTTCCACCTCTCCCTTTGCCTTTTAAGTCCCAAACCTGTTGTTTTGTTCTTGCCATAATGCCCACACAGAGGTGGAATTATAAGTAATCACTTATTGAGAACCCTGAAGAAAAAATGTATGAACATGCCCTTTTGAGCTTAATCTTGATTATTAATATTTTGTTGAGGTATCAATGAAATCATGCCCTGATTTATACCCTGCCAGTTTCTGAGGTGTGAATGCTCAAAATGAAAATTGGACTATTGACTCTTGAAAATTTTGATGCTAGTAATTTGGTTTTCTTTTTTCTTTTTAAAAATCAAATTAGCCAATGCTTTATCTATTTTATTGTTTGGGGTTTTCTTTTCATAAAACTAGCTTCTAATTTTATTTATTAGTTCAATGGTTTTCTGACTTTCAATCTTATTAGTTCTTTAGTTTTCAGGATTTTCCATTTGGTGTTTAATTGGAGATTTTTAATTTGTTCTTTTTCTACTTTTTTCAGTTGCATGCCCTGTCAGAGTCCAGCTCTAGTGAATACCAAGAATGTGAATCTGAATTGAATATCCAAGGCCAGGTGGAAGATATGCTTTGCAATCTCCACTTATTAATCTTAGAGCCAGGGCTTAAACTCTTTAAGCTAGTGTCACTGTAACACCAGCTACCAGATGCTATTTATATTCCAAAGTTAATACACAGACCATATTTTGACATTTCAGTTCCACTTTAACTAGCAAAAACAAGTTATCTATCTTATGATCAAAAATAACAGTAACTATAGGGTTGTAAATAACAGTAACTATTAATACCAAGGTATTTGTCAAAACAGAGTCATAAATAGCATAGTTGTGCTGGCTTGTTCCTCTCACATGTATCCTCCATCAAGTTTATCCTAAATGTATCTGGAGTATGTCTTTCATTCATTGTTAATGAGGTGGAGCCTCGAATTGTGTGCCCTCACAGGGAGCAGGTTTCAAGTAATACCTGAACTGGACTCTTCCTGTACATGGGCTTATTCAGTAATGTCCCCCTACAATGCCCAATTCATTGATCTGCTTTTTTCTTTATATTTTATTGATATAAGCAATTTGATATTTTTTATTTGATTTGATTTTATTGATATAAGCAATTTATAAGAAAATTTGCTGCATTTTCCCCTAAAAGCCATTTTGGTTATATCACATAAATTTTGGCATGTTATTTTATCTCTTTAATGAAACTGTTGTTTATTGATTTGTTCTTATTTTTTCAAATCCTAAAAACCAAAGCTAAAGCATAATGGATTCTGCTTGAGTCTCTTCCAAAGGTAAATGTGTCTCTCTCTGCTTCAAATGTGTTTCTTATAAACAAGATATTGTAGGATTCTGTTTTTTAATTCATTCTGCCATTTGCTTCCATTTCATAGATGAGTTCATCCCATTCACATTTATAGTTATAATCAACTGTGTATTTCCCTCCATGCTATATCATCAATTGGACTAGTACTAGCCCCTAACCTGTGGCTGGTCAGTACCCCACAAAACAGTTTAGAGACAGGAGAGTCAGAACACAAACATGAATTTAATTTCAGAGTATGGATAATGATACTTGCAAACAAAAACCCACCCCACCCCCACCCCACCACCCTCAGAAGAAAAGCTTAAAATGCTGGGACAAGGCAGTGCTTTATAAACAAAAAAAAAAAAAAAAAAAAACCATGAGTCAACTGGACTATGAAATAATACTTCTCAGGTCTTAAGTAGCATTTCTCACAACAGGCTCATTCAGACAATGCAAGCCTTCCTGGGTCCTGTTGGAAGTTGATTGTCTCACAGTGGGGTACAGAACAAACAGGAACAGAAGAGCAGTACCCCTTCAGTTCATTGGCAGTTATAAGGAACAGGGATTGTGAGAAGGTCAAGAGAGGTGACAGGTGGCTTTGACTGTAGCACACTGACTCTCAGATCCCTGGAAAATAGAGTGAATACCTGGCAGTGGTCAAAGCAATACATTTTGTCAGGGCATGAGATCATCCATAGCTCAAAAGACTGTTAGCCAAGCTCAGGGTACAGACCTTAGCTCTGGGAATAGGACATTTCCAAAATATTTTGAAACTATTTCTTGCTTGTCTATCCCCCCACCCTTTCTTACTCCTCACTCTTCCTCTCTTCACAAGTGTTTTGCTTCTAATCACAAGCTTCCCCAATATACCCTCCCTTTTTACTTCCTTATAGGATAAAATACATTTTTATATCCAACAGAGTATGTATATTATTTCCTATTTGAGCCAATTTTAGATATATTTTGATTGAAAATTTTTTTTATTTTCAAAACATATGCAAGTATAATTTTGCAACAATGACCCTTGCAAAACCTTATGTTCCAGTTTCCTCCCTCTTCCCTCCACCCTCTCCCCCAGATGGCAAGTAATCCAATATATATTAAACATGGCGAAAATATATGTAAATAGAATATAGGCATACATATTTTAAGGAATTGTCCTACTTCCTTTTCCATTTGGTCAGTTGGGCCAGAGAGTTATTTTCCTCAGTACATTTTGGTATATCTTTTCCCAGTGATTCTTTTTTCATGATTCTTTTTCATTACTTTCATTTCTTTTTTCAATTTTTCTTCTGCTTCTCTAATTTGCTTTTTAAAATCCCTTTTAAGCTCTTTCAGGAATTCTTTTGGAGCCTGAGAACAAATGACAGTCTTTTTTTAGGCTTTATATGAAGTCATTTTGACACTATTTTCTTCTAAGTTTAGGCCTTGAACCTCCCTCTCACCACAGTAACTTTCTACAGTCAAGGTCTTGTGTGTGTGTGTGTGTGCACATGCATGTAAACACACTTGTGCACTTATTTCTCTCTTTTTTTGGTGACTTGGTATTTTTATGTGAGGGTTTTGCATTGTCCCAAGTTTTTATGCTGCTAATTTGGATCTTACTGCTGGCTTTCACAGGGCTTCAGGGTTTAGTTGCCTTCTTTCTCTGGGAAATGTTTCCCTTCTGATTTTCTGAAGGAGGGGATAGAGGGGGAGTCCCTGTTAGCTTCCCCTGGGTGTGGGATTTAGCTGGTGGCCTGCTCCAAGGGTGGGACCCTGCTGATAGATTGCTATGGAAACAGAGTCTCTTGCTGCATGTCCCAGGAGTGGGACTTCACTACTGGTCAGCAATGGGGTCAAGTGCTCACTGGTGACTTGTTCTGGAGTGTGCTATATCATATTGTTTGCCTTCTCCGTGAGGGGTGAAGAAAGAGAGAGAATTTGGAACTCAAAAGAAAAAAAAAAACGAATTTTGAAAATTGTTTTTACATATTGGGGAAAATATTTTTAAAGCACCAGTTACTATGGCATTTGACCCTTTATGGGAGATGCTATTACAATCACTATTTCACAAATGGAGAAACTGAGGCAAACCCAGGGTTACTTAGCTAACAAGTAACTTGAGATTGGATTAAAGTTGGGTTTTCTGAACTCTTGGCCCAGCACTACAGTCACTGAACCATCCAGCTGTCTCTAAAAAAGAAATTTCCCCATTGGCCATGTCCAAAAAGTATATGTCTCATGCTATTCTGAAGCCCAAACCCATGACCTCTCTGTCCACTCCTCCCTTATTTGCTGTGTGACCCTGTCTGCCTCAGTTTCCTCCTCCGTAAAATGGGGGTAATAATAGCAGTTTCCTGGCCTAGAAGATCTGTAAGAGCCACTGAGAGCTCTGTGTCCAGTCAGGATCCTGTCTCTCAATAAAATGGGGTGCTTGGACTGGAGGATCTCCTTGGCTCTTCTAATTTTCAGCCTCCCTCAGGCTCTGGAGTAGGAAATCCCCAGGAGAAACGGTAGCCATGGCGACGCAACGCTAGCCTAGGCAGCCTAGATCTGATTGGTTAAGAAGCTCCTCGTCCCACCCTCGCAAGTTCTCCTCGGTGCTGTCTGGGCCAGAGGGAAGAAGGATAGGGATACTGAAGGATTCTGGGATTTGTAGTCCCGAGTGTCTCTGGACGCAGGCGCACTCTGGTCCGTGAGGCCAGGTTGGGCACGCACCCGCGTCCGCCATTACAAGTGGCTTCCGCTTTTGGGGGCCTTGCCTGGTGGGCGCCTACCTGTGGTGGCTTCTTTCTCAAGACTCAGTACATCCCATATGTGGGGATTTCAACGTCCCAGGCCTTCTGGCCCCCACCCTGGACTAAGTTCACGAGCTGGGGAGGGAAAGACCGGGGTCGGGTGACGTCACGGGTTGCTGAGATTTGGAAGGGCAGAGTGAAGAACTAAGGCTGGTGATGTCACCGGTTGCTAGGGCTAGTGGGGCAGAGTGTGGAACTGAGGCTGGTGATGTCATTGGTTGCTAGGGCTAGTGGGGCAGGTGTAGGGCTGCATGATGTCACCAGGCAAGGCTGATGCTCTTCCTTGGGGCCCTTTCAGCCCAGGGCTTCCCAAGAATCCTAGATGGGAAACTGCGCTAAGCCTCCCAGACCAGAGTGCTTCCTGCACCCCTCTCCTGCGCCCCCCAGGGTAGAGAGCCCCAGTCACTTTCCCCTTTGAACTTCAGCATAATCATCTCCCTGAAGGCTCAGAAGGCCCCGGGGCAGGACCTCTCTGAACCTCTTGCTCTTCTTCTGGATGAGGAGAAAGGAGCCGTCGCTTTGCCCAGTGGGGTCCCCGGGGAGATGGAACTCTAACCTTTGGGGCCTTACTGAGGGCTGGCATCACTTGGGTGCCCCGAGAGTCCCTGTGGAGGCTCCTAAGAGCCAGCCCCGCCCCAGCTCCCTCAGATACTAGGGGAGACCTACTCCATGGGAAACAGTGAGGGGGAGGTAGCGGGCCCCGGGCCTCCAGTGGGTGTCTGGCTGGGTCGGAGCAGCCTCAGGGCGCCCTAGGCTTCCGGCTGCCCCCTCCCTACTACCCCCAGGGCCCTTCCCTTGGTGTGCCCCTTGTCTGAGGCTGGGCAGACTGGTCCCTGACCTGGATCCCGTAGCTGCACCTTGGGGTTCCTGGCTGTATGATGGGGGTGCTGGACGAGGTGACATCAGAGGTCAGTCTTGCTTCTTGCTGAGGGGAAGGAGAGCACCGAGGTGACTCTGATTGGTCACCTGAGCTCTGTCCCAGGGTGCGCCGGGCTGGCCCACTTGCAGAGGATTTCTTGTGCCGGGGCTAGGGAAGCCGGCTTCCTCACCCCCCTCGCCAACAGGTCCGCCGTTTCCAGACATACGTGATCTGCTGGAGCGAGGGAGCCTGTAGCCCCTCATACCGCCTTGTGGCCCCGTAGAGGCCCGACTCTGCGTGTCCTTTCCCCCAGGACTGGTTCTGCGGGGGTCTCTCCCTTTCCCCATCCTGACCCCTCCCCCCAGTCACTTCTCCTCCACTCTCGGCCCCTCATCCACACGTCTTCCGATCTTTTCCCCTGCGGTGGCTCCTCCCTCTCTGCCCTCCCTGGCGTGACCCTGGCTGCACCGTGACCCTGGCTTCCCCGTGACCCTAGCTGCCTCCCCAGAGTCCAGGTGGAAGGTGCAGCCTCACATCCCTCGGGATTGAGAGGAAAAGGAAGGCCCCAGTGACCCAGTGGCCAAGGACGGGGGGTTGGGCTCCTTCCTGCCAGCCACCCTGAGGGTCTGATTGGAGCCCAGCTCTCCTGTCCACCCAGAACACGATGGCGGGTGCCTGCCTCGGCCTGGCTGCGTAACCGTGACCGGCCCCCGTTCTCCTGATGGGGCAGCCTTTCTTCCTGTGCCTTCACCCTCTCCCTCCCCCCCATAACCTCTCCCCGGCCCAGACTGTGGGACTGTTGGCCCAGCCGGGAAGAAGCTTGTCTCCTTCCCTTCTTGGGCCTGGCCCATCTCATCCCAAGGACCGCAGCTTGATTAGGAAAGCCTCCCAAAGCGCCTCAGCCGTCCCACGGAGCCCGTGATGCCCTTTCAGAGCAGAGTGCCAGCTCCCGACCAGCCTGCCAAGAAAACAGCCCTCTTTTCTGGCCCCCCTGGCACCCCACCAGGTGAGATGTAACCCAGCAAACTGGCTGCGCCCATGAGTCTCAGGGACCCCAAGGTCCCGGGACCACTACCCATGAGCAAGGAGAGACCTGGGAACATATCTGGATGGCCTCGACCCCATGGAGCCCGTGGGGCTGGACGGGCCAGGTGGATCCCCACGCTAAGCTGTGTCTGAACCCGGGCGTCTCTCTTGCACACTGGGGAGTGAGCGGCACATTTCCTCCTCATTCTCATGATTTATCGCTGCCCGGGCCGAGGCTCTAAGGGCTTGCAAAGTTGTTTTTGCCCATAAATTGTTCCTGGCTCGGCCCACTTCTCTCCGAATCGGTCCACAGAGTCTTCCCAGGTCCCTCTGAAATCTTCTGTTTCATCATTCTTGTCATATGGGAGGAACTCGTCCCATTCCCTCGCCACCATTTGTTTAGCCCTTCCCCCAGCACAGCATCTCTCACATTTTGGGTCGCTGTAGAAAGGCTTCCCATCAGTATTTTGGTCCCTGTGGGTCTTCTTCCTTTTCCTTTGATCGCTTTGGAGCTCGGGCCTGGTCAGGGAGATGTCCTCGCTCTTCTTCATATTTTGTGAACTCAAACCTAGGGCTCAGGAGTTTTGCTTATCCACCACAACCTTCTCATCTTGATCACTGTTTTTAGTGAGTCAGTGACCCGCCTCCACAGGGGGCTTGTTCAGAGACCACTCCCACACCAGGGGCATGTCTCCCCCAGTCTTTTCATTGTCCTTGGCGTTCTTTGGTATTCACTGTGTCCAGCACTTAGCAACCCTGTGGGGCTGCGGGCTGCTCAGGTCACTTCTCAGCCCTCCGCTCAAATACGGAGGCCGAACTTGGTGCCCAATGGGCAGGAGCTTCAGTGTCGTCTGCAGGTCTTTGGGCGAGCTCATCTTTGTGAGCCAAACTTTCCAAGTTCTTTCTCCTTGTCCTCCTCCCATCTCCCCACCTGGCACTGGAGTCACATTCTCAGAATATGCTGACTTAATATTGGGTCAGTTTTAGATTTTGTAAGAGTTCCATAATCACTATTGGATCATTGCCTAAGCTGCAAGACTGTCATGGCGGTCTTAGTGCAAGTACTTGTCATACAGCCACCCTCATGTCCCAGGTTTTGGTGGCCCCTGACACAGGACACAGCTCTCCTACCAACCCTTCTGTTTCTTCATGTGTGTCGTCCTACCATTTAGCAGCTTCATGCAGAGCCAGAATATCATTACAGGTATGGGTCAGCTTCCCCAGCAGCATGTCCAATCGTAGGCCATTAGACAAGGATCTCACGTTCAAGTTTGAGGGTGGTCTAGAAGTCAGGAGATTCTGTCCCCCTTCCTGTCCCTTTTCCACCATCCCTGCAGAAAGGATCTTGAGCCCCATTTTCCCTTCTCTGGATGCCCAGCCTCCTGGTATGCCCCTCTCCATAATTCTCCAGGTTGGTCCCAGAATACGCATTTTCCAACCTGTTAGAACAGGCCCGTGTTGACGCTGTGCTGAGAGAACCTTGAGAACTCCACACCTTAAGGAGGACCATAGTGGAGGAAGACTCGGTGGAGTAGCTCTGACTTCCCTCGCCAAGATCAGCTGATTCCAAGTTTGAGCACTCTTGCCTCTTGCTAGTGGAAGCTGCACTGAACTCCTTCCCCAGAACCAGTCACTGAACCAAGCCGATTTTACTTGTTTAAACACGGGGAAATAGAATCAGAGAAGTAAGCATTGTGCCTTTTATATATGGCATAGCTATGCATTTTCCTAGGCTCTGCGTGTGTATGGAGGGCAAGACTACCTCAACATCATGCACTTCCTTTGTTTACATTCTCACGGTTTTGTTTTACCAATGGCTCTGTGCTTGTCAGCTTAATTCAAATTATCAAGGCCTTGTTCAGGGAGTCCACATCCTCTGAGAACTGACAAGCCTGAGCCAGGGAATATTCAGGGATAACATGATAGAGGTACATTGGAAAGAGGGATTGGTCTTGTTTCAAAGAGCAAACTTGTTCCAGGGGAGCAAAGAACTAAAAAGCGGGAGTGGAAGTCTCCCAGGGACATTCAGACATGATGTCGAGAGCTTTGTAACAGTGAAGTAGCGCTGGCTCAGGAGGTCCTGGGTTCTGAACAGACATCCCCAGTGTGTTATAATTCCCAGTAGAAGCTGAGATCTCTTTCCCTTGAAAAGTCTAGGATTTTACAGGTGAGTTTGGTCTGAGATTTCACAGTTCCAAAGTCAAGGAGCTAGGACTTGAATACAGGTCTTTTGATCCAAACCTAGGCCTTCTCCTATTGTACATTGCTTTTTTCCCATAGTGGCATGTCGCTTATGGGCATGAATTGATGAAGGCTTGCCTCCTGGCTTCATAATGTCCTTCCTGATTCTTGTACTTCACCCCCAATTTCCTTAAATTATTGAGTTAACTTTCAGCCTTTTGAGCCTAGAGACCCACTCCTATTACAACCTCTCTCCAAATCAAGGGTCTTCCCAACTTATGTATCCACCTTTCATAGGAATCACCACCACCACCACCTTGACTTTTTGGCTTCATTTATTTCTTGCTGATTCTCATTTTCACACCCAAAGAAATCTTGAAGGGTGTTCACCACTGAATGCTTCTTGCCTTTGGGTATCATTTTAGTTACATTGCCACACTTTCCTTTCTCCATCATAAGGAATGGTGGAGCTTTGCTACTTATTTTAATGTCTTTCAGATTCACCTTCAGGGATGGAGATAAAGCAAGCCATTGCAGAGAATGACCCATCCCAGAACCTGATAATCAAAAGACTCCGAAGGCTTAATCTGCTATTCCATGGCAGGCGGGGGGGGGGGGGGAG
>JAJPUD010013788.1:17526-42975 GCA_023553655.1 Myrmecobius fasciatus
TTTCTGCAATATTTCCTCATCTATTTTCCCTGTGATTTAATGCCTTTTATGGATGTCACGGTCCTCTTTAAGAAAAAAGGAAAGGGACAGCTAAATAGGGGCAGTAGATAGAGTGGTGATTCTGAAGTCAGGAGGAACTGAGTTCAGATCCAGGAAAGAAAGGAGAGAGAGAGAGAGAGAGAGAGAGAGAGAGAGAGAGAGAGAGAGAGAGAGAGAGAGAGAAATATGAGAACCAGTTAAAGAGGCAAAGAAACCAGAAGAGACTTGTGGTGAGACCAGCCCCTGTGCATTGGAGGATTCCTCCTAGGGATGTGAGAAGGGCTTCAGAAATCTTATCATTGGTCAGAGCATTCATGTTGGAGAGGTCATTTATCAGTGTGAGTCATGTATGAAAGTGAGTCTGAGAATCCACACTGAAGAGAAGTCTTGTAAGTGCAATGAATGTGGTAGAAGTTTTAGTCGTCATTCACACCTTATTCCAACATTGGAGGATTCACACAGGAGAGAAACCTTATCAGTGTGATGAATGTGGGAAAGCCTTCAGTCAGCGTTCACATCTTACTAAACATCAGAGGATTCATACTAGGGAGAAGCCATATCAGTGTCACAAGTGTGGGAAAGCCTTTAGCAACTACTCACAACTTAAGCACCAGAGGATGCACCCTGGAGATATGCTTCATCATTGTAATAGATGTGGAAAGACTTTCACTCCCCGCTCAGATTTTCTTAAACATCAGAAAATTCATACCAGGGAGAAGCTTTATCTCTGTAATGAATGTGGGAAAGTGTTCAGTCATTATTCACACCTTATTGTTCATGAGAGGATTCACACAGGAGAGAAACCTTATAAATGTACTGAATGTGGAAAAGCCTTCACTGAGTTCTCAAACCTCATTCAACATCAGAAGATTCATACCGGAGAAAAGCCATTTAAGTGTCCTAAATGTGGGAAAGCTTTTAGCCGACACACCTCACTCAGCATCAGAGAATTCACACTGGGGAGAAGCCTTATCAATGTAATGAATGTGGTAAGGCCTTTAGTAACCACTCCCACCTTATTCAACATCAGAGAGTTCATACTGGAGAGAAATCCTACAAATGTAACGAATGTGGAAAAGCCTTCAGTCATTGCTCACACCTAATTATACATGAACGGATTCATACTGGAAAAAGTCTTATCAGTGCAATGAATGTGGGATAGCTTTCAGTCAATGCTCAAACTTTATTAAACACCAAATGATTCATACTAGAAGGAAAATCTTATATGAGTGTGGAAAAGCTATCAGTCACCATCCCTATCTTATATTAAACATCAGAGTACACACCTTACTCAATACCAGAGCATTCACACTAGTTTCAAAACTTAAGCTATTTTTAATTTAATAGAGCTGTGTGTTCTGAAGTTCTAATTTGGGGATTTATCATAGTGTGGAGGTGTTGGGAAATATGATTCAGGGGTTAAAAATGAAAGAAATCAAAGGTTCCTACACAGAATCTTCTAACCTGTACATCAGAAATATCAAAAGTCATAGAAAGATTCGTGGACTTAATTATTCCTGAAAAAAATGGTTACCAAGACAGCATCAATCACTACTATCCCATCATACCTAGTTTTCTTTTATGTAAATATATATGCATATATATACATACACACACATATATACTTTGTGCTATTATTTGTAAGAGTAATAGAAGGGAGAAAAAAACCAGTTAAGTCATACTCCACCATTGACCACATCTTTACCATCACACAGCTGACTAAAAGATAAGCAAATTCAAGGTTCTCCATGGTTATTGTTGATTAGAGGAAAGCATTTAATTTAGGAGAGTAAAATACTGGCTGGAAGATTTTTTTTCTAATGTATTTTTGAAGTATGTCTCAAAATCATTTCTGTAACCATTAATATCAAACAAGTCATAAAATGGAGAGATAATAAGCCAACCAGAGATGTATTCATTGTATCCTTCCAACCCCTTGAGAAAATTATTGGTAGCTGTGGACCAGGTGTGGATTGTGATCTATATCTTCTGAGGGAATCTTTACACCAGTGAGGTGACATCTATTGGCACATATGTAGAATTTATTCCTTTGCATTAAATATATTTCCAGTAAACAACATGATGTGTTTTGGTTCTTGATTCCATTCATTTAATGGGGAAATCCAAGCCATTTACATTAGTTATAATTTTGCCTTCTGTCATTCTTTTCATTCATGCTTTCTGGAAAGAGTGAAATCATTTTTATTGATTCCAATAAACAAGTTCTATTTCAGTTTTCTTAAGTCAATTTGTATACTTTGCTCTTTTAACCATGTAGTACTTATAGACCTTACTTGAGTATCTCCAGTTTTGTCAGGTAACTGAGGAATGGCAAGGTTCTCCAGCACCACTTATTTCCTGGTTACTTTTATCTAAACATGTCAGCTTGAATGGCCCTCTTTCCCTGATTCCAAACTTCTTGACAACTCAGCCCATCCCTGCTACCTACAAACACATCAAGATCTCTCCTGTTACTTGACCCAACCATCCTCTCAAGCCATTGTCCTATATATTCTGCCAAATTCAAAAACTCCTTGAAACCATTTTCTACATCCATTCACTCAGCAAGCACTCATCAATCACGTACTATGTTAGGGCTTTGTCCTAAGTGTCCAGGATACATAGACAAAAATAAGGTTATTCCAACCTTTGCAAAGTTTGTAGAGGAAGGCAAGCAGAAGCAAATAGAGATGGGCTTGTGTGAGAAGTACTTAAGCTGAGTTTTACAGGAATCAAGGATCTCGAAGGGTTCTGAGGATTCCTGAGAGGTGAGGAGTAGAATGAAATGATGTGTAAGAACAAGCAGCAGGCTGATTCAGCTAGACTCCACCAGGAGTGGAGTAATGTATAAAGAGTGGCCCAGGATGGTGAAGAGCATTAAGGGCTGGTCCTGGGGACAGTGGGGAGCAGTGGTGGCTAGTTGAGTGAAGAACGTGGTTGGACAAGCTCTGGAGCACTTAGCATTTTGGCAGCTTGATGGAAGGGTATTTAGATCCCTCCTTGCTCTTCTTTCTCTCTCAGCTCTCAAACTCTCGAACTCTTACTCTAGCTTCCATCTCCATGATCAACAATGCTCTTCCGGAGGACACCAAACATCTCTTAATTGCAACGAATAGGATTTTGTGCTTGAAGTGAGGAAGACCCGAGTTCAAATAACACCTGAGCTTTGTAATTCAGGTAGCTACGTAGCTTTGGGCAAGTTCCATTCCTATCTACCTCAACTGTAAAATGGAGGTAATTCTAGCACCTGCCTCAAAGGGCTGTGGTGACAATTGAATGATATTGGTAAAACATTAACACAGTGCCTAGCACATAGTAGGCCCTTAATGCTCATTTCCTTCCTTCCATGCCCTTATTGTACTCTTGGGCTTTGGTCCTGGATCCTCTTTTCCCTACTACTGATCAGCTGCTTGTGCTCAAGTGCCATGTCTAAGCAGGTGCCGCCTTCACATCTCCTGAGCCGCAGTCCAGCATTTCCAGTTGCCTGCCGCTCATGTCCAAGGTCACCTCCAACTCATGTTCCAAAGTGAACTCCTCTTTCCTAATCTGCTGTTTCCATTGAGGGCACCACCATCGTTCCAGTTAGCTTCCCAGGTTAGCAGCTTCCACTCAGAGAGAATGGAGAGCTGCTCTCAGAAGCTCTGCTTAAGGAAAGTACTCAGGCAAGCTGCACATCGCCCCATCCTGCGACAGTGCTGGGTATTCTTCCCAGAGTGCCAGTACCGGCCACAGGTTATTCAGTCACTGCAGTTGTGTCCTGTTCTTCATGAGCCCATTGGGAATTTTCTTTGCAAATATACTCATGATTTCTCCAGCTCATTTTATAGATGAGGAAACTGAGGCACAGTTAAGTGATGAGAGAAATATACTATTGTTAATAACTAATTATTGATTTGTCATCTATCCTCTATTTCTGTAGTCTCTGAAGGTCAAGGCTCAGTGATGAAATTGTGTCTATCCCCCATGGCATGTGCTTATTAACCAGATGGGGTTAGACTCCCCCCGCCCAAAGTGGGATACTCAATTTCTGATAAGAGCATAAACTGGATTCTGAAGCCAATTATGCTAAAACCAACCTTAGAACAGGCTCTAAGCCACTTGATGGATTCTTTAAAAGAAATTCTTTTCAGAAGGCCTGTGGGCCTCATGGGAAACATCTTGTTTTTATGAGTTTTGGAGACATTGCCTTATTTTATTGTTTATGCTCAACAGGATCACTTATCACCACGAATTCTTTACTTAATGTATCAAAAGGCCTACAGCTCTGACACCTGGAATTCCTCACACACAGCATTGCCTCTTGGACCTCCCCTTCCCCTGGGAAACAAGGCTTTCTGTTCCCTTACTTCCTGGCAACGGTCTAAGTCCTTTCCCCATAGTTCCCCTCCTCTTTGCCTGAAAAGTATATATACCATCCTCCCCCTCCACTCAGTTAAGCTGTTGAACATTAGGCTAATTTCCCATGTGCATGTCATATTTCTCTGTTGAAAAAAGATCTTTAATTTCATAGGCATCAACTCCCTCTGATTTTCTTCCTTTTAGGGAAAAGGGGGATTCAAATCTTGCAGAACTGACCTTTGCACTCTCAGGGTGTCTTCCCCAGCTGGGGCAAATTCTGAGAGTATGTGTGCTTCAGTCTATTTGCTCTTACCCTTGATTCTTTCTTCTCTCTTAGCTTTTTGGTTTTTCTCCTACCTTCATCCAGGTGCTGCCCACTAACTGTGGGTATCCTACAGGGCTCTAGTCTTGGGCCCCCTTCTCCTCTATAGTACTTCATCTGGTGATCTCATCAGTTCCTGTGGGATTCAATTGTCTTTTCTACATAAGTGATTTTCTAATATACTGTGGACGTAGGAAGATCTATGCTATGTCAGTCGATATATGTAATCCTATAGTATAGTAACAGTTTAATTTGGCACTTCCCTGCTTTTCAGAGGACCCTAAACCTGGGGCTTCAGTGGCAGTGATGCTCATACCCCCCCCACCCCCCTCACCCCCGGTTTATACTGGCCTCGCTGCCTATGTGGGCCGAGCTAATCCCAGGTTTGTCCCTACTGAACCAAGGTGTCTTCAGTGTGGCTGGCACACTTAAAGCTTCAGCCCTCTCTTAAGCAAATGTTAGCCCCTTCTGTGGACTAGGACTAAGAGAACAGCCTCGATGCTGTGACTGGGGCTGTTACTGTTAGTGCTGCTGTTGCTGTTGCTGTTACTAGTACTGCTGCTGTTAGTTAGTGTTGCTGTTACTGCAGCTGCTGCTGCTGCTATTACTGCTGCTGCTGCTGTCACTGTTACTGCTACTGGGGCTATTACTGCTGCTGTTACTGTTACTGCTGCTGCTACTATTACGGCTGTTGCTGCTGCTGTTAGTTACTGTTGCTGTTGCTATTACTGCCGCTGCTGTTAGTTACTGTTGCTGTTGTTACTGTTGCTGTTAACTGCTGCTGCTGCTGCTGCTGCTGCCTGCTGCGCTAACCTCGGGTCTGCCTAGCTGAACCACCCCGAGGTCCTAATCCTTGGACCTTGGACCTTGGACCTGGAGGAGGAGGATTTGTCGGATGGCCGGACTTGGCTTCCCGGCCCACGTGGTGTTAAGGGAAGCCCCAGGAAGCGCAACAACCGAACCTTCACTACCGAGACAAATGCAAGCTCCGGGAATCGGGGGCACGGCCTGGGCAAAGATTCCCCGGCCGACCCCCGCAGAGCCCTTCCCCGGGCACCCTTTCTCTATGCCTGAAGGGGCCTGCGTGCCCCGGGAGGGCTAGTGTGTTTTCAGTAGGCGCTAACTAAATGACATGTATCACCCCAGGATCCCCACGTGTCCCCGGACACTCAGGAACCCCCAGCACCCTGGAGCCGAATTCCCGCGCTTTCAGAGTCCCGCCCCCAGGGCACGCCTTTCATTTGTGTAATTGGAGAGGATTGGACTCAGGACTTGCAAGCACGTGCCCATTTCCACCAATTTTGGACCTCGGTTTCTGGGAAGATGGCGTCGGAATGGCTTGGGCGGTTGCCATGACGACAGAAAGTTCATCACCACCCCCCCCAGCCCTAAGCGTAGGGCGTTGATTGGCGCTGATTGGCTAAGTACTGGCGGGAGATTCCTCTGTGGTCATGCGCAATGGAGTTTGACCGGTAGCCTTGCTGTCCCGGAAGGAAACATAGGGGTGGTGGCTGTCTGAAGAGGCATTTCCCTGGGCATTCTGGGATATGCAGTCCGGCGCCGGAATCTGCGCAGGCGCAATGACCGTCGGAAGTTGGACCTGCGCGGCGGTGTCCACCATTGCAGGCCAAGTGCCCCCGCTCGGCTGAGGTGTTTCCGCTGCTTCCCCACGCCTCGGGGAAGCGTCATTGAGGTCTGTACGTACGGACCCCGGCGTCCGAGTCTCTCCACTCCGGCGAGCCGTTATGCGCCCCGACACGGGAAGGGGCGGGGTCCGGGGGGGAGGGAAATGTCGACTGGAGGAAGAAGAGGAGGGATCTGTGACTTCATCTATTGCGGGGCGCTCGGACCAGGGAAGGGGTGGGGCTCGGGGAGTGACGTATTCCGTTGCTGGGTCCTGAGTGGTCGCGCTGGAGAAGGGGCGGGGTCAGGTGACAGCCAACTTCTCCAGCTTTCCCGGAAGACTTGGTTCCCCCGCTTCCCCCCCCTCCCGATTCTCTCTGATCCCCAAGCTCCTCCTCTGCTGAGGTGGACCCTTTGGGCATCCCATGGACACGTGGGTGGGGAAACTGAGACCCAGGTCACACACAAGAAATCAGGGCCCGCCCCTCCTCCATGTGCCCAATGGGGCTCCAGGGAGAGAGCGGCGGGCTTCCCAGTGTGGTGTTCTGGGGGGTCCTTGTGTGGGGGTTAGCTGCCCGGAGAGGTGGTGCCCACAACACTCTTGTGGGCGACGGTCTCTGGGGCTTCTGGGATGAACTGTCAGGGAGCCCTTTGGCTGCCAGGGGAAGGGGTCCCATCAGCAGTCTTGGCAGGGAGAGTCTCTGGGACTTCTGGGATGAGCTGTGTGATTGCAGTCCCTAGCCCCCCCCCCCCACGTCTCCCTCCCTTTGCCCACAGCAGCCACCCTCGAAGGCCCGGTCCCCCCACATCCCAGGCTGTGCAGCCCCCCAGAAGTCAGAGCAGCCGACCAAGGGCCCAGACCTTGGGAGCGCCTGAGGATCCAGCCCCCAATGGTGGAGGAGGGGGGGTAAGAAGGGGATTTGGGGTCCGGGCCAGGCTGGTTCCTTCCTCTGCCCCAGGGGGACCTTGCTGCCCCGCAGCTGGCAACCTCATGCTGTCCTGGGAAGGGCCAGGCTTCCGGCTCAGAGTTCCCCACCTGCCAAGTAGTCACCTTGTGGCCTGTGCATCTGTGACTGGGGACCCCAGGGGCTCTGCCTTCTGGCCCGTCTGGGGCCATCTTGTCTGTCCCCCTCCTCCGCATTACAGAGCTAGGCTCTTGGAGGGGCTGGGTGGAGGATACGGCTGCTCCCCCTCACAGCTCCTGTGTCCTTTCCCAGCTTTGCCCTCCGAGGGCGCAGCCCACACCCAGAGCCCCGGGGAGCAAGTGGATGAAGGCATGGCCCCTGCTGGGCTCCCCATGGCCGCTTCCAAGGTGAGTTGGGCTTTCCTTTTTCCTCCCAGAAACAGTCAGGTCTCAGGCCCCTCCTTGTGCTAGCTGCCCTTGCTGCTGCCCGAGGACTCCGAGTGTCCCCAGCACCCTCCCTGCTTCCCAGGGGCCTCTCAAGAGGAAGCTGCCTCCCTCTTGGACCTGCCTCTTCTCTGTGGCCTCCAGGGCTCCTGTCCCTTCTCCCCACTTCCTCTGTGCCCTCTGGCTTCTGCCTTTTCTATTTCCCAGCTCACTCTGCACTCCACCTGTGACCCCCCCAGTCACACGCCCAGCTCAAAGCCTGTGTGCCAGGGGATCTCACGCACACCCTGACTCCCTGCTGCAGGGATCCCCCTCCCTTCTCCCCATCACTGAGGAACCCCTCTCTCCTCCCCTCCCCCTCCTGCAGGGATCCTCCTCCTTGCCCTCTCTATCACCCCCCCAGCTCTCACTTGCTTTCAATCCCTCCTGACCTCTCTTGACCCCTCCATCCCTGCTGTCTCCGGTCCTGGATCCCTTTTGCCCTTTGTGGCCAGACTCTCCCAAAGATGTCTACACTGGGGTCTTCACCTTCTCTTTTTTTCTCTCTGCGAGGGAGTCACCCACTGACATCCCATGTGGAGGGGCCGGGGAGGGAGGCAGGGTCATTGCCTATGTGCTTGGGGCCAGGGTGGACCACACCCCCCCCGGGGTCACACAGCCACAAGAGGCCAGGAGCACAAGGGCCCTGGAGGAAGCCGAGGCATGGGAGGCCAGGGCTGCCCTCCAGGTCCTACAGGAGGGCCTCCAGTCTCAGTGTCCAGCCTGGAAAAAGACCAGACCAGACTGGGGTCGGTCCCTCAAGGCAGACACGGAGATATCGTCTTCTTCCTCTGGTCCCCACTTCTCTTAGGGAAGGCCAGCCAGGGCCCTGGGGGGGTGCCAGGGCTGGGGGGGGGGGCCTCTGCCCATCTCTCCCGGGCCAGCGGGCGCCTGCTGTGTGCTGTGTGTTCCAGGAGCCCGTGACCTTTCGGGATGTGGCCGTGGACTTTACCCCCGAGGAGTGGGGGCGGCTGGGCCCGGCTCAGAGACGGCTCTACCGGGACGTGATGCTGGAGACCTACCGGAACCTGGTCTCCCTGGGTGAGGCGGCCCCTTGGTCCCATCATTCAGTATCTGCCTGGGGGAGTAGGGGGCAGGGATAAAAAAGGGGGCCCTGGGAGGGGTCCCGGCAGCCCCTGAGGGCCCCACAAAAAGGAAGCTTGGAAGGGGCTCAGCCTCCCGGCCCAAAGGGCGGGGGCACAAACCGCGGCGTCTCTCTCCCTGTCCGTAGGGCTCTCCATGCCCACACCGGCTGCCATCTCCCTCCTGGAGCGAGAAGAACTCTGGATGGCCGAGGGCGAGGTCCCGAGTGGGCCCCGTCCAGGTGCGTGGGCAGGGAGGAGTCGTGGGGCTCTCACCCACTCCCCATCTCCATTCCCGATCCCCAGCAGTCCCGGGGTCCAGTCATTTCCTTTATTGAGGGCCCCCGGTGTGCTTGGCCAATGGGATCCCAAGACAGCACAGGGGGAGGGGAGACGGCCACAGGTGCATCAGGCCCCGATGATTTTACTTTGAATGGGTTTCAGATCGGCCGGAGACCAAAGCGTCGGCCCCAGGCGGGGACGCGTCCGAAGGAGGAATCTCCCACGGGCCGAGGACCGGAAGGTCTGCCCGGAATGGGCCTTGGAGCCCCCGTCTGGGGGAAAGCCGGGTGTGTGAGGGGTGGGGGCAGAAGACCGTCGCCAAGCAGGTCCAGTCTGGGGACGCGGGCCCCGAGCGGGGCCCGTGTGAGAAAACCCTCCGCCTGAGCCCCCTGCTGATCCTGCACCAGAGTCTCTCCTTGGCCCCCCAACGTGACGGGCGTGGGAAAAGCTTCCGGCCGCTCTCTCCCCTGACGGAACGCCAGCTCGTGGGCGCGGAGAAGGCGCCCGGCAGGTACGACCGTGGGGAGGACCTTGTGCCCGGCTCCCCGGGAGCGGGCCCCCCCAGGAGCCAGCCCCGAGGGAAGCCCTACAAGTGCAGGGAGTGCGGGAAAGCCTTCGGCCAGAGCGCGCTCCTCACCAAGCACCTGCGGGTCCACAGCGGAGACAAGCCCTACGAGTGCGGCGACTGCGGCAAGGCCTTCAACCAGACGTCCCACCTGCGGCAGCACCGCAGGATCCACAACGAGGAGAAGCCCTTCGGCTGCAACGAGTGCGGCAAGGCCTTCCGCGTCAGCTCCTCCCTCACCGAGCACTGGCGCACCCACACCGGCGAGAAGCCCTACCAGTGCAACGAGTGCGGCAAGGCCTTCAACCGCAGCACCCACCTGACCCAGCACCGGCGCATCCACACTGGCGAGAAGCCCTTTGCCTGCGGCGAGTGCGGCAAGGCCTTCAACCGCAGCACGCTGCTCACCCAGCACCAGCGCATCCACACCGGCAAGAAGCCCTACGCGTGCGACGAGTGCGGCAAGGCCTTCCGCGTGAGCTCCTCCCTCACCGAGCACCGGCGCATCCACACCGGCGAGAAGCCCTACGCCTGCGGCGAGTGCGGCAAGGCCTTCAACTGCAGCAAGCTCCTCACCCAGCACCAGCGCATCCACACCGGCGAGAAGCCCTACGAGTGCGGCCAGTGCGGCAAGGCCTTCAACAAGAGCCCCAACCTCACGCGGCACCAGCGCATCCACACCGGCGAGAAGCCCTACGTCTGCGGCGAGTGCGGGAAGACCTTCAACCAGAGCACGCACCTCATCCAGCACCAGAGAATCCACACGGGAGAGATTTTCTATGACCCCGGAGCCAGCGCGTACGTGTGAGGGCCCCGCGGACACAGGGCGAGTCTGCCCGCAGACACGGGGCTTCCCGGCCAAGCCCGCCCGAGGACACGGGGCCTCCCGGCCGAGCCCACCCTCGGGCTGATGGAAGGAGGGGGCCTCCGCGCTTTGTGTCAGGAGTCGTTCCCAAGGCCAGCTTTCCCCCATGAACCCCCAGAGAATCTCTCTGGCCCGATGGCTAACAGGAAGGGATTAAGCAGCGGGGAGGAGCGGATGGGCCCTGCCACCTTGTGGTTCCCCAGATAGGCGGGGGATGACCTTCCTCAGCCGTTTTGGGCCGGCCTGGAGATCAGCAGTGAGGCTTCTCCCAGTCACAGTGTCCTTGTCTCGTGTGTGTTCCCTGTTCCCCTCCCCATCTTGCTCTCCACTCTCCTTCCTTTCTTCTCTAACCTTACATCACTGGAGAGAATTAGAGGATGGGGTGGGGGAGAGGGGAGCAGGAGGTCAGAAAGGTGAGGACCCCCAAGCCTCTCCCCTTAGGTGGGATCCGCAGGCCCTGCTGTGGGGGGCAGTGAGTCCCTGCCACCATTGGGGAGGTTTGCCTCCCGTGGATGTAGTCTGGGGTTGGGGGGTGAGAGTACAGACCTGGCTGTCTGACTTTGCCCTGGACAGAAGGTCAGAAACTCCACCCCATCCTATGGCTAGGGGGGAAGACCTCTGCCCTCTGACCCCTTCACACACACACTGCTGTGGGCATTAAGGGTGGTCAATAAAGACTGGTCCCTTCATTTTACTTCACCTTCATTCCCAAGGCCTCCTGCTGAACCCCTGCCAAGGGAAGAATCCCTGATTGGGAAGCAGCAGGGGAGGGGGAGGGGAATGCCCCTGCCCCTGCACCAGAGCCCCTGGAGGAGGGGCCCAAGCAGACAGCATCCATCCTTCCCCACTCCTTGTTCCATCTCAAAGTCTGGCTCTTTCTCTAGATGCCGCTGGGACCCCTCCCTCTGCCTTACCTCTGGCCTCCAAGCGTTTCATGTGTTCTCTCGGGCTCTGCTGTGGTTCTCCATCCATGACCCCTTCACAGCCTCACAGCTGCTAGAGAACTTGCCCTAAGACCTAGGTCTCGCCCAGCTACTCCTCTGCCCCATTACCTCTTGAGCAAAGCTTCCTCTGTAAAAGGCGGGGGGGGGGGCTTGACAATGAAGGCCGCACCTTAGGAGTCGGACACCTGGGATCTGGAGCCCCCCAAAATGTGCCGGCCCTAAGCTCCGGTCCACGGAGCCCCGGGGACCCTGCGGTTTCTGCACGTGATCTCAGTGCCTGGCCATGGAGAGTCCTGGGGATCGGAGGGGGCAGGTGGTTCTGTGGGCCTGGAGAGAGCCCAGCTTCTTGAAGCCCGGGGATCCCACTGAGGGACAGAGGAGAAGGAGGAAGGGGACATTGCAAAGACAGCAGAAATGCACCTCAGAGTAGCCCATCTGTGGGAAGGAACCCGCTAGTGCAGGAAGCAGTGGGTGAGGGAAGACGGGGACCATCTAGAAGGGGGCTTGTGGGCTGGGCGGTGGTCCCCTCCTTGGAAAAGGTCCAGCGCCCATTTCTCATCAGAGCAGAGGTTTGCACAATAAGGCCACCGGCATCAATGTGCAATGGACAGACTGAAATCAAAGATAACGACTGGGTGGCCAGGTAGTCATCTTGCAGCCACAAGAGGCCTGGGAAGCCATCGGCCCCATTGGTTCCCTGCCAGCCATACCTTGGGGCTCCTAAGGGGGTGGGGCAGGGGTCCGTGTCCCCCTCAAGGTGAGCGGGCCCATGACCTGAAGCTCATCCTCCCTCTCTCTGCGCAATCGCCTGATCTTGTCTAGGGCCCCGTGACCTGATGATTGGAGCAGCCGCCCAATTTCCATCTCCATCCTTAGCCCCCGCTGGTGGTCCGGTGGCTCCCTGTGGCATCCTGAATCAGAGCTCCTGTTACATCATAAGAAAAGCCACATCGGCCGTCTCTGAGACTTTGCATTTACTACCCGGTGCTCCCACTGGCTCCCTCCAAATCTTAACTTCTGCCCTATCCCTGTCCCCATTCTGTACCCCCATTTGAGACTGGTACCTGCAGTCAGCCACCTAGCATGGTTGTCTGACTGTGTGTACCATCCCCTGGGTAGGCAACTGGGTGGTGCAGTGGACAGAGCCCTGGGCCTGCAGAGCACTCAAAACTGAGTCAACGCCAATGGCTTTTTCCCCACTGTAAAATGGGGATAATTGTTGCCCCTCCCCCAAATACCCCTTATTTCCATCACTGGAAAGAGGCAGGGATGCTCTGCTCTCTCAGCTGAGCTGAGAGACCAGAAGAGATGCTACCCTCCATTTTCCAGCAGCCTCTGGATCCAGTTCCCCCCCTGCCCTCCCACTGCTAGTTGCACACTCACTGCCCCTTCTGGGGGTCCTGCCATGAATTTCAGGTGCATGAGAAAAGTATGATCATGCAAAGGTGACGTTCAAAGGGTTATAAGAAAAGTAGTTCTAAAAATGGGGTAAGACTGGGAAGCAGGTGTGGGATTGGAAGGGCAATAGTAAAGGAAATGAGTTTCTGGTCATATTTAAAAAGCGGAGAAAGCAAATCGGAGAGTTGGCTGGCTGAGTTGGAGTTAGTAAGAGACAGAAAGGTTCTAAGGTGGAGACCGAGAGATAACAAACGTTTGTGAAGTGCTCGGCTTTGGCGCCATATTGGATGTGGCCAATGAATAGACCAGGAGCCTGAGGGACTGGGAGCCTTGGTGCCCTCTACAGTGTAGGAAGGTGGAGGGCAGAGGGTTGAGAGAACACGAGTTCTTTTGGATATATGAAGTTGCTACCTACTGGACTGGCAGTTCAAGGGGTCTGAAAGGATCTGGAGGTGGGAGATTGAAGATCAACAAAGAGGTCAGAGCAGGAAAAATAGAGGATCATTGGTATCAAGATGGTCATATGAGAGCTGAGGACATCCCCAAGGGAAGTAGAAATGAGCAGAAAGCCCAGGATGGAGCCCTGAGCGTCACTGAAGGTCAGAGGACATGGTCTGCGGGAGCATGCAGCCAAGGAGAGGGGGAGAACTGGGAGAAAAGGGGTCCAAAAACTTGGGAGTTGTCCAAGAGCAGGTGTCCAGGAAAACGAGTACAGAGGAGGAGAGAGATCTGGGGCCTCCGGCTGTGGAGAGGTCAGAAGGCAGGCTGAATTTGGCAATGGCTGCTCTTTGGTAATTTGGGGGAGGACAGATGGGATGACCAGGTCAGAAGCCAGATTGTAAGGGGCAAAGGTGAGAGGAGGAAGTAGACACCAACTGTAGACCATGGAATTTGGCTATAAAGGGCAGTAGAGATACAGTCATGAGTGAGATCACACAAAGGGAGTCTTGGGCATGTTTATAGGCAATGGAGAAGGAGCCAGGTGAGGAAGATACTGAAGAAAGGAGCATGATGGGGGATGGCACAGAAGGGGACTGCTTGGGCACACTGGTCAGGGGTCAGGCCACATCCTGAGATAGGGGCAGAAAGCAGCTGAGTGAGATGTTGAAAGGATAGGTCTCCATTTGGTTAATGAGTCAAAACTCAGGACAAAGAATTGAAAGGATTTTGTTTTAAATACATCAAGATAGGTCCCCCTCAGCAAAAGTGGCCCTCCCCAAGCTAGTAAGGGTGGGACAATTTACAAGTGGGGCTTCATGACAAAGAGCAGATGATAGAAAAAGCCACAGACTTGGTGTCTTCTCCAGGACTTCCCCCAACACACTTTGATGAAGAGGGAACTGAGTCAACATTAACTCCACAATTTCTCCATTCTGGTGCTAGCCACATATCTGGAAATGACCAAGTGATATGTGTGGGTATGTATACATATATATACATATATATATATATATATATATATATATATACATACATATATATGGAAAGAGAGAGTTCCGTGCTGCATTCAATCTCCTATGACACCTTTGTGCCCAAGTTCTTTATAATCCAATGTTTCCATGAATGTGATAAAACTGAAATTTAGATTCTCATGTATCCCCCAAGGAGATAAGCCCTGGTAAATAGGCACATGACAGATTAGACTACTTAGAGGGCAGATGTCCATAGCAGGAAAACACTAAAAACACCATCAAACAAAAGACCAACGTAATACTAGAACTCAATAACATAACTTGTTTCCACACTCCCAAGGTTGAGTTAATGCGCACCTGTAGTACTGAGTTTTAGATGTTCCTTGCAGTCACTCAGTCCCTGGGAACATCTTCCATCCGTCCTCTGCACATCCCAGAAAAGGCCCCCTCCTCAGGCAGCTTTGGAGAGGTCTCCTTGCAGTGGATTTGCTTCTCTGGCTCCACAGTACCTGCAGAGTCTTAGGTGATTGCAAGAACATTTTTGTAAAGCAGATCTCGGTACGTTTAGTACGCTCTCCCAAATTTGTTTTTTTCCATAGCTAGGTCGTGTGGTGAAAACGAACTCAAGCCTCATGATTCTGGTGTCATTAATAGTAGAGCCACAAGAATATCAAATTTAGGGACCTATAATTGACCAAAAACTTTAGTTATGATATACCAGTTGCTATTTCTCTATATCAATCCATCTTTATGTAAATTTCTGAGCCTAATTTCTAGAACTTATTACATGTGCAAGATCTTTTCAGAACTTATTAGAACATGTCCAAAGCTAGGTGACCCTGGGCAAGTCACTTAACCCCAATTGCCTCAGCCAAAAAAAAAAATGTCCAAAGGCTATATATTCCATTGGAATGATTTATTTGACACATATGTTGTCATATTGTTGCTTAAACCTTAACCTATTAAATTAAACCTTAAAATCTTCTATTCTCACCGATTTCCTTTTTAGGGGTAGGTGATGCTCTAAGGATCTAATCCCATACATGAACACAAACTAACAGTCCTCATGTTAAGCAGATTACACAAATGAATTTGCCAATAATAACAAAAGACTTGGAATGGGATATGTAAATATAACAACCCCACATTGTACATAAAGAATAACTTATACGAATCGAGTTATCTGTAGTAAAACACGTTCAGTTATTAACCACGTTCAAACAGACATAAACCTAAGAGTACTGCTTTCAGGAGCCCTGTAAGCAATGGGAACATTTCTAAGAAAACTCATGCATTTTAGGACATGTGTTACACAGGTTCCAACCCCAGAATAAATATAATAAAGTCAGATTTCCTGTTGACACAAGATATCTCCTAAATTACTACTCTCCACTAAGATAACTGATTACACTGAAATACTATTCCTTAAACATACAAAAGCTTACTGATTTTAACCTCACAAATGAATAAATTCATTCCTGTTTCACAGGCTTCTTTACGATTGCCTGTATCATTCTGAAAGAATGAGCTTCTTCAGGAACTGAATCTTATGCATGTGACAAGTTGCAGCACTAATTTAACTCTTGTTTAGGCCATGAAATAACTACAAATTCAGATCAAAATAGCAAGATTTCACTTGTAGTTTTCTTACAGTAATTCAAATGCCTTAGTACTAAGATAATAACTAATAGATTTAGCATTGCAATACAAATTTCCACCATTTGTCTACAATGATAATAGGAAGAAACGGGTACAGAATAAAGCATACTTAGCTTTGTTTGAGTTTAGGTCGGATTCATGGTTAACTTCCTAGGACCACCAGTCATATAAAGAACCAATTCCATTTATAGGGTACCAAAGTCAGACTCATGATTTAACCAAGTGAGGAACATTCCTGTTCAAAAGTAACACAATGGGAAAACCAAGTCAAAGGGATCCTTCCTTCAGTCATGTCAGGGTCGATCTCCCAGTTCTTAAACTGCACTCCTGGGAAGCATATGCCATTCCTCTTAAATGGCAGATGATTGGCCTCCTAACAATGCAGACATTCGTACCTGAAATCAGTATCCGATTACAGCCCCACGATATTTCACTCCAAATAGCAGGTTCGCTAAAACAAATTTAGTGCAAAGTTTTTATTATTCTCATGGGGTAACAATAAAGTTTACTATAGGTCTTTAAATTTTTGCTCAATATCTTTTTCTTCCATCTTCTGAAGTCTCAACTCATTCTGGTATGAAAGATATCACTGGAGATCCAGAAAATACATTTTGGAATCCCACATGTGAAAGTCCATTACAACTTTAGGAAAAAACCAACACTGGCCACTTGGTATAAACTTCCAAATCACCATATATACACATAACCTCCCCAAGTAAGTCAAATAACCTTAGATGAAATTCACTCTGCATTATGAACAGGGATGAACATTTCCACATCTACTTTGTGCATAGAGTATTTAATCCCATTTACTTAGTAGGAATTCGACTACCCAGCAAGCTCTTGCACAGACAGGGTTGATAAGACTTTAAGTTTACAAAGGAGATGTTATGAGGTTTTTTTCTTTTTACCTTTTTTCTTTGTATCTCTGAAAGCTACTGGTTCCTTTTCTGCTCCAATGTTGCAAGGTGTGTGTCTCAGCTTTCCCTCCAAGTTAGCCATGAACTATTCCCTCAGAGAAGTGCTCTACGCCGTAGACATTAAGTCTTCTGGTATCTGTCTTGCCTGGGAGCCCTGCACTTGTGTTGAATTCGAAGGTTCAGCTTGCAGAGGATAAGTCTATGATCATTCCAGCACTCTGTGCCACACATTGTCTTCATTACTTTTACATCCTGTCTGTCGTACAATCACATAGTCTAGGGCAGCTGGTGGCGCAGTGGATAGAGCACCAGCCCTGGAGTCAGAAGGACCTGAATTCAAATGTGGTCTCAGACACTTAATATTCCGTACCTGTGTGACCCTGGGCAAGTCACTTAACCCCAACTGCCTCAGCAAAACAAAAAACCCCATAGTCTATTAAATGCTAATGTATTCTTCAGGGGCACATTGTGTGTAGGTAAATGGAATACATGGTGGTGATGAGAAGGTCAGGAAATAACTCAAGTCTTCAGTAAGTGACCATTGCTGTTGCCATTTCCAACTCCATTCCTCCCAAGGACTCCCTGCCAAGTGTCCTTGCATTAAAGTTACCCAGAATTATAAGCTTGTCTTCTTTCAGCCAATTGATGATGAGAGTTTCCCAGTCTTTTATAAAATACTTCTTTGACCTCAACAAGGTTCATCATGTATGGGGTCTGAGATTGTTCAGTTTATAAGAAAAACCACTGAGGCAGAGTTCCAAGCCAATAGCATTTGATTAAAGGGCCTATTGCTCCCTCTAATGAAGAGCCTTTCAGACTTTCTTCACGATCTGAGATGCCTCTGGTCCCCAGGACCTTATTTTTATAGGATTTGGTACCCAAGACGCAAAAGAGGCATGACTACAAAATCTCGCTGGTTGTTAGATCTTGCTCTTGAGGACCAAAAATGATGTATCAGCCCCCAAAATAGTTTGTCAGCAGGGGGCTCGTGGTTCTGGCGAAGCACATGGAATCTTTTGCCCCGACTAAGGAGGTCACTTGCTCATGTTGGACAAAAGAAGTTGATTGGGGTGGGTGGTGTTACAAAAATAAGTTCAGGGAGTTTCCAAAGAATTAAAGCATTCCACTCACATGAAGAAAAAAAAAAAAGATGGATATCTTTGTCAAGATTCTTGTGGCTGTGTAAATGAGATTCAAAACTGATAAACACGTAGTGGATATTACATTAAGGTTGGGGCCTACTATAAAGGCCTATTACTATAAGAACCTAGCTTACTTAATTATCCTTATATACCATCTATATGACTTATGTACAATATCAGCTGATTAATACTTACTGGAATAGAGTAAGGGTACAAATGATCATTTCTCCCACATGGTGGGAACACAGGCACTGATGATTGTGGGAAGGCACTTTCTTGAAAGGCAATTACATTATCATGAGCTTGTCATTCAGTCCTTTTAGGAGATGTAAGTGTCCATGTACTCCATGTTGCCCATAAGTGTCCATGTATTCCATGTTGCCCAGAAGTGTCCATGTGTTCCATGTACCAATGATAAGAATCATATTTTCAAAGGATTTTGTACATGTTTTTGTGCTTTGACCACAAGATGGATGCACGTCTGCCATGGTAAACAGAATTGTGGAAATTTGTCAGCCTCACCCTCTATTCCAGAGTGACTGGGACTCAGTGGCAAAACAAAAGTCAAAATGACTGTTATTGGCTTAGGATGCAGTTGATGACCATGCCATCTTTAATGTCTAATCAAGGCCTAAGTACGTCCACCATCCCTGTTTCCACTGCCTTTGGGGCTGCTGGAAAAAAATTGTTCTCACCCATTCCACTGGGGAAAGTTTTCACATGCTTTGGGAAGATACCCCCTAACTGTTCACTGATGGGTTTGAGGCTTGTCAGTTACCCTCATCCTGGTTTAGCCCATCTACCAAAATTATGGTTGCTCTACTTACTATAGCTTCTCAGAGCCACAGGTAAAAGTCAAAGATGGAAAGCAGCTCTTAAGAGGGCTCAGCAGCCCTTCCACCAGAGGCACTAGTCTCCTCCAAACATCCCCACACCCCCAAAAGGAGACCAGTGGAGAACCACTGGGATCATACTGTCCTGAGCCTCCAAAGGCAGCAGAGAGTGGGGAGGAGAGCATCATGGAGCAAAAGTAGCCACAGCAACCTTAGTTGAGGAGATTACATGATCTGTGACCAGTGTACCACACCATCATGGTTCCCATGTCTACACTGGCAATGGACTCCTTAGACTCTGCTATTTTCATGAGACCTTCAACCTGCTTATTTAGTCCATCAGCGCATATATAATGTCTCCAATAGGACCTAACATTAGGTGTGGTGGTAGGAATCCATTGGTTCTGAATTCACAGTAGTCTTTGGTTTTCCATAAATTTTCACTCCAGACCCCCATAATTTACCACTCATTAAAACCTGTGGTTTCTGCCCAGGAAAGTCTCATGTGCCCCCTACCCCATGCTTTCTCCTTAGCCAATCACATAGTTCTCAGCTCAAACCACTGGGAGATTTGGCCATGCTCCCATCCCTTAGGGATCCCACCCCTCATTACTGTATTAATGGCTGCAGGTCCTGTTATACATATATCTCTCATAATGAGCCAAGTCATCAGTGACCAACCAACATCTTCCCCAGGTCTTCATAGGTGAGGGTCCATTGGGTAACAAAGCAGATCTATCACTGGTCTGTAATAAAAGCTGTCACAATCTGTTTGTGAAGGCCACCAACACAAAGGCACCAAAGTCTCTTAAGCCCTACTCCTCTTGCTGGAGGGACAATCTCACATCAACCAACTCAGGAGATGACTGAGCTGTATTGAGGCTATGGCCCACCTTAGCCACTCAGTAGCAACTAGAACTGTTTCCAAAATGAATAGTGAGTGACCACTTTAAGGAGCTGATAACTCGAAGTCTAATTACTATTAATTCTGTCCAATCTTTGGAGCCTGATTGTTATGGCCAGAGATCTCCAAGAACATGGGCTCTGCTGAAGCTAGAGACGCAAGGGCAGAGCTTGCTGAGCATTTTGAGATCTTCCAAGGCATAGTTGGCCAGGAGGACCTTCCTCTGCCTCCACTTACCTGGTCAATGGCAGGCCTCTGAGCTGAGGTCCAAAGTGTGGGCTGGGAGGGGGAACCATAAATAAGTCAGGTGGGCACGAGAAAGCAAAAGCAGTGACACTGACATACCCTTTGGTGGTAAGGAGTCTGTGTCACTGAAGTCCCTTTGGACAATAATTGTCAAAGCTGTAATGCTCTTTCTCCTTTCTCAACCTGGACTCTCTCTAGAGAGCTTGGAGCCTATTCCCGGGCAAGGGGAAACTGTTTACCTTTCTTTGTGTTAAAATTTACTTGTCTAGGCAATCCCAATAGACTTGTGATGGAAAGTGCCATCCAGAGAGAGAACTATGGAGACTGAATGTGGATCAAAGCAGGGTATTTTCACCTTTTTATGACTGTTGCTTGTTTTTTTTGTTTGTTTTGTTTCGGGTTTTTTTTTTCCCCTTTTTGACCCGATTTTTCTTGTGCAGCATGACAAATATGGAAATAGGTTTTCTTGCTGTCTTAGGGAAGGTGGAGGAGGGAGAGAGAAAAGCACGAGGTTTTGCAAAGGCAAAGGTGGAGAACTCTTTGTATGCATTTGGACAAATATTATAAAAATAAAATTTACTTGTCTTTAGAGACAGTCGCTTGCCTGGGTCTGTTCCCTGGGAATGTAGACAGGTGGAGGCAATCGAGGAGGCGGCCACAGTGGACAGAGCACGGGGCCTGGAGTCAGGAAGACTGAGCTCCAACTGACTTCATATTCCTTCACTCAGACAATCAATCATTCACCACGAGCATTTATAACACTTATTACTGACAGACACTGTTCTGCCTCCCTAGATCCAGAACGTGCCGGTGCCAGGTCCTTCCTTCCCCATGTCTGCGGGCTCTTGTTCAGAACTCCAGAGCTGGAAGGGACCCTGGAGTCATTGAAAAAAAACTTCCCTTCTCATCCCTGACATTACAGGGAGGAGGAAACTGAGGCAGCCCGGAGGGACTGGCTGCTCTGCCCAGGGACAGTCCCAACTCAGGGGCACACACAGTGCACACGGAAGCCCAGAGAGGTGTTGGGGGAAGGGACACGGCTGTGTCCGAGGACATCCAGGGGTGGCGTTCAGAAGCTGGCAGAGATGGCCACGTGGGCGCTGGGAGGGGGAGGGGCATTCAGGTGTGAATGTTCAGGTAGTCTAGAGACCCGCCCGAGGGCAAGCCCCCAGGTATCTTTCGTCATGGCGCAGGTTTCTCCAGGGGTGTCCGGAGGCACCCTAAAAGCGCTTCACAGAAGAGAGCGGCTTCCGTGGGAACTCTCAAGCACCTTCCCTCTGGACCCCAAATTTCCCTGACTCCCCATTCCCCAGTGAGCCCCGCGAGAAGGCTGAAAGGCAGACCAGAAGCTCCGGCCCACAGACGGTGAGAGCGGGAGCTCCCCACGCGGGGTGTTCGCTCTCTCCCCTCACAAGCCGACTCAAGTTCTAGGGCTCGGAAGCCCTGTCCTCCTTTGGGTCGAGGAGAATTGTGGGAGTGGTAGTCCCAAGTCTGAACTCACGCAGGCGCACTTCCCGGAGACCGGCAAGCCACTGAATATGTGGGCCGTGTGAAGAGAGTAACGTAGTCCTGAACCTTTGGCCCGGAAGTACAAAGGACAAGTCTCGGACATTTCTGGGATTCGTAGTTTAGTGGGTCCCGGGCATCTCAAAACGCAGGCGCACTCCATCGCGAGGCCTGGCCGCCAGCGTTTTGGACCCGCTCTGCCGGGTGAGCACGATCCTGGATCGGGAGGCGGAAGGCGAGAGCGCGGGTTTCCATGGCAACGACCGACCAAGGAGGTGTTGTGCCTGATCTCCATGGTAACGCGTGGGCGGGAGGTAGGAAAGAGTTTGGTGTCTCCATGGAGATAGCCTGGTGGGCGGGGCCGTGACGACGCCTGCTGTGGGCGGGGCCTGGAAGGGGAGGCTGTTTAGAGATTCTCCTCCCCCAAGCCGCACAGCTGGTGCTTATTAAGTGCTGGCTGAATAACTGTAGGGAGGGGGGGGGGGGGGCCACAATGCAGAGCCTAAAAAAATAATCCTCCTTATGCCTGCATGCAGTAGGTACCTGCTCGGTGCTCCTTTACTGACTGGGACAGTACCCAGGTCTAGAAGATACTGAAACATCCCTACTCCTCCTGTGCATACAACAGGTACCTACTAAGTGCTGGTTGAAACTGGAGGGGGGAGGGAGAAACCTCAGGATGCTAAGAGATCCCCTCTTGTATATACACATTAGGAGCCTATTATGTGCTGATTGAAGAACTGGAGGGAGGAAAGGGGGGACACAGTCCAGAGCCTAAAGGTGCTTAGAGATCCCCCTGCTCAGGGTTCTTTACCTGATTGGGGGAGAATCCAGGACTAGTAGGTACTGAAACATCCCCACCCCTCCTGCTGCACACAGCAGACACCTACTAAATGCCGGCTGGCCGAGTACTGTTGGCATCAGATCCCTGGCCCCCCTCCCATGCACCCACACAGTGCTAAATTAAAGCTTTTTAATTGGCCACATGAAAATGGGAGGCTGAGACCCCCCCCATGGAGGCATGATTAAGCATCTGCTGTGGGGGGGGCCATGTCTGTGGGAGCAGGTAGACCCCAGGCCTACCTGTTGTACCCACCCAAGGCATATTATTTGGAGGACTCCTCCGTGGAAGAGGGGGCCAGCATGGGAAGTCTGAGGGTCTGCCCTAGAGCCCCAGTCTATTCATGGATGCACTAGAACCCTGTCCCAGTTCTGGGTCTCAGACACAGGAGCTTGACCACAGGAAGTTGGAGGGAGGCCCTCCAGCCTTTCTCTGCCTGGCCCGTGCTGTGAGGGTGACTCACCTGCATGGAAGGGCCCCCCGACATCCCTCCATCTGACCATCTTAGGACCAGCTTGTGACCCTCTGACATCTTAGACATGGCTGGTCAGTTGGTGGAGTGGTCCCATATTTGGTTTAGCAGTTCCGATGGTGAGAAAGAAGTGGGACATGCAGCACTAGGGGGAACCCTGGACCTTTGGTAGAGTGCCATGGGCTCAGAACTCTTGTAGGTGGGATCCAGGGTCAACCATGTGGGGACCCCAGCCTCCTTTGACTGAGCCCTGCAAGGACCCACAAAAGAAGTGCACACAGGGTGGGATTTTTATCAGTGACTCCCTAGGACACTGCCTGGGGAGATGGGACTCCACTACACCCAAATTCTCCCTCAAATGTGCCTTGATTTACCCTAAATTCATTTCCATTTAAAGGGTCCCCATTGGGCTGAGTGACTATTTGAATTTATGACTAAGTAATCCCAGTTTATAAGCCTGGAGCACTCAAATTATATGTATTTTTCTCTATATGGCCATAATTTTAATTTTTAAAATATGGATGGGGAGGGGTGTCCTCCATTTTTCTTTCTTTCCTGTTGTTGAGACCAGGGAGAGTCGGCAGTGGAATCGCTAGCTCCTCATTTTCCGGCAGCTAGCCCCCCAAACTTGCTGTTGGCAGGGTTCAGATGGATTTGTTGCCTTTAGGTTTCTTTAACAAGGAGTAAGGAAATGATTCTTGTTGGGGAGAGAAATCTCTCAAATTGGGGGAAGGGGACATTCAGTGGCTCACAGCCTGTGGAGGAACCCATCCTGTGATCAATCCCAGCGTGGGTAGGATGTGGGGGAGAGCTTCCCCACTCCATTGCTCTGACAACCCTCTGAGCGAGCAGTCATTTGGAGGCTTAGGGGGAGCCTCCCCTAATCTGTCAAGGCAGGTGACCAGGGGAGCAAGCCCACCTTCTGACTAAGGAAATATGGACAGTGACTTAGATGAAGTCACTTGTTCACAATCAGAGCTAAATTTTCAGAAAGTTTTCAAGGAAAGCACAAATTGTTCACTTATAAAGTACTTCTAAGGCCTGGGCTGGCCTTAGGCTCCCCCTCAGGATCCGCCCCCCCATAAGCCCCAAAGTCAAGACTTGACAATGTCCAAGAATTTCCCAAGGAAATAATACAGTATTGAGGGAGGAAGAATGCCCAGGGAAGCAGCTGCTAGGCAGACGGGAACGTGCTCCCCCTTTCACATTTGGGGGAGGTAATCCCCAGCACCTTCAGTTGGGGGGACTTCTCAGAAGGACCTCAATAAAGTGGGTCCTCGGGAATCTGGCCCAATTCTCTTAGGAAAAATCCCTCCAACCGCTCCTGGTCAGGCGAGAGAGATGGGGTCAGGCAGACGGGAGGGAAGCAGCTCCCCACCATGGGGGTACCAAAAGAAAGAGGCAGTGAGCTGGGCAAAGTTGGGATCGGCACCACGGGGTTTAGGGGCTGGTGTTGGCCAGAGTGTGGAAGTCATGATCGCTTAGGAAATCACGGAACTTTATTGAGTACTCCCCAAATCAGCTTAGAACAAACGTTCTTCCTGGGCTTGCACTCTGGAAAAGAGACTCTAGAGAAATGGAACTTAGGGCTCTTCAAGCAGGAGAGGCGGATACGAAATCCAAGCACCTAAAATGGGTGGATCCGATTTTGCCTGGCAGTTCTGTGCAAAGATCTTCAGTGTTAGGAAAAAAATTAGGAAGCGGAAGGATCACCTGGGCCCACAGCTTAAAAATCAATCTGGTACTACATGGAGGACCATGATCTTGAGGGCAGAGTCTCCTGGAGAAAAACTTAGAAGTTCAGTTGGGATTTAAGGTTGGCAGGCGGAAACTCGGTAAATGCCGAAGCTGAGGAACTGTGGTTCTTTGCGTCCGATAGAAAGGGACCTTAGACAAATCGGGACAATCTCTCCCAGAATGGGAGATTGGGGCGGCTGCTACCTGTGCCATTCATCAGGGGCTCCCTACTAATTTTTTTTTTCCTTTTGGTGTGATCAACCCAAAGAAATGGGCTAAGGAAACTAATAAACTTGCCCCCAAAAGGGGCCTAAAGGAGGACAAATCTCCTTTTTCCCCTCTGGTTTCAACACCGGCCACGTTGGAGATGGACGAGGGGAAAGGCAGATCCGGAAATTAGTTGAAAGTTAAGATTAAAGCAAAAGATTGAGAAGCAAATTTGTAAGCCAGGATGTCGTTGTGGTTCTTTGATTTCTAAATCATCCTCCCGGTGGCCTTATAAAGTATTTTGATGGGCGCGTGGGGGACGCCCAAACTAGAGCTGAATGAAATCAGCCACAGCAGACAATTCCCGAATCAGGACCGGGCCGGAGGGGCCTTTTATGGTGGCTGGGGATCCAGTCGGAGCCCAAGTTCACATTTTAAGAACTCTTAGTAATCTGGAGAGATGCCATGAAACAGGGAATGAGGGGATGGCCATTAACCCCCAGGGTGCTGCTGAGATGGGGCAGGGAGAAGCGTGCCTGGGACAGAACCCTGGGGGATAGCTCCGCTAGCAGGGAGCCCCTGACGGCAATCAGGAAAGGAGGCTCTGGCCAGAGGAAGGCCCAGGGGCCTCTTCCCAACATCTGGAAGGGGAGAGCTAGCTCCCTAGTGTCCAGGGCTGCCCAGAGGCCAAGGAGAAAAGGCCACTGGTCAGGGTCAGGGACTTA